>VOPJ01006323.1:78205-267637 GCA_014673585.1 Semibalanus balanoides
CCAGCTCTCCAGCTCCTCAGCTCCTCAGCTCCCCAGCTCCCAGCTCCTTAGCTCTCCAGCTTCTCAGCTCTCCAGCTCTCCAGCTCCCCAGCTCCCAGCTCCCAGCTCCCAGCTCCCAGCTCCCCACCCCGCTCTCCAGCTCCCCAGCTCCCCCGCTCCCCACCCCCGCTCCCGAATGTCGCCGCCTCCCCTCTGTTCCACCCCGGTAATGTATTCGGGCGGGGAAGCCAGACGGCGGCCTAAGCCTCCTCGCACTGCTATCGAGTGCTGATTCAAGGGACGCAGCTCGCGAGACACGCGCGCTGGTCACCGCTCGCTCGGATGGCCGCCGTCTTTCGCCAGCTGTTATGCTTCTGCGCTTCCTGCGAATGAATGGTTTGAATAATGATCAGATGTGGGCTGGAAAACACATGGGTGGTTACGGTCGGGAACGTGGAAAAATGATGCGGTGAGAATGGTAGAAGAAAGCGGGACTTTTGCATCAGAGTTGGGTTCAGTCGAAATGAAGACAATGGCAGGCCAGGACGGTACGTTCAAACTTCAAACTCGCAACACAAGTTTTTGATAAAAACCGTGACAGTGGATGATTGATTACTTCTAGTGAATTCTTCTTACGTTAAATGCTTTTTTGATATTAGAAGATGTTTACGCATCCTAAGTCGTGACGTCATTTTACATAATCAGCTGACGGTCGGGCGTACTCAGCTGACTGCGTAGTGTTTAAGGCCATAGACACAACAAATAAGACGTTCTTTCCGTTAAATGAAGTTGAACTTAGCATTGAGAGGCCTCAGGCCACGAAATGGATCAGACTAATTTTCATCATTTTTTAAAGAGGTTTTAAAGCTAGTTTAAAGCTAACGCTGCTTCGTAATTCGTAATAGAGTGATTCTCATACGTCATAATTTCCAGTAACTTTCCTGGAAGCAGCAGCATACGTCATAATTTCCAGTAACTTTCCTGGAAGCATAAAAAGAGACCTTTTTGCCTTTTTTGTATTTAATTTAGTTATATTAAATACAAATACATGACAAAAAACAACTATAGATGGAACAAATCAAAAGTGATACGTGATATGACGTCATTTGAAGACGCAGTAACGGCTGAAAACGAAAAAGCTATGTGAGGAAATGTTTTGTCACAAGTGCGCCAGGAATGTAACGTGTTTTATTCTTAGCTTAAATTCCTTTAATTCTTGCAAAAAGTGCACCTTTTATTTTTTCAAAAAATAAAGCAAATATCCTTCTTTCACGTAATGTATCTGACATAGCTAAGTTCTCAGCCGTTTTTCGATAAATTGAGGAACAAGTTACGGCCTATGGCTTTTAACATTACGCCGTAAGTTGTTTACGCCCGTGATGTAACACTTGGGTTGCGTATTGATATTTACGCACGAGCATCTACCGTAACCAGACTTGTACTTGATTCCGCTTCAGCAGAATCGATTCCGATTTCCTGCCAAGCCAGATGGGTCTGATTCTGACTCTGATTCCAATATATACTTTATTAGGGGAATCGATTCTGAATTCGATTTCAGGGTACCTTCCAGAGAACTTCCATATTCGAAGATCATGATATGCCTGCACATAAATAAGTACAACTACTGGTCATATTTATTGATCCTCATTAGGCAAAAATAATCGTTTTCCTTTGCCTAATGTATGCATGCTCAAAGAAAGAAATTGCCAACAGGAATTCTTAAATTCATGGTCAGTGTGAAATCTAAGAAAATAAAAAAACGAAATCATTTGAAATTGTATTTGATTCTGATTCCATAATTTTCTAAAAATGATTGAATCCACCTGATTGCGATTCCACCCAGATGCCAATGTAATCGAATCCGATACATATTCCAGTAAAAACAGAATCGATTCCGGAATCGGATTCGATTCCACTGGAAATAAGCACAAGTCTAACCGTAACTGAGAACGTACCGCTATATCAATACTGGTCACCAACCAACCCCATCGTGCTGCCTAGCCCTCGCCATGTCTGACTAACTCAAAGCACCAATGGACTCCGCTGACCCGCGGCTGTTTTTCCCTTTCATTCAGTTTCCGCGCCAAATGTCCGGCTCAGTTTTCGTGCCAGGTGGCGCGGCGGTAACGAACGGCATTCACGCGCCACCGGGGCCCGACAATCAACAATGCGCGCCGCGGGGGCTCGGCGGTGGGTCGGACAGCGACGGAGCCGGGCCCGGTTCAAACCGGCATTGTTCTGCGACACAGACTGACCGCCAGAACATCCCTGGCGGTGCACTAGATGTGGCTTAACGTGGACCCGAGGATCCGGTCTCTAGACCCAGTCTGGACACAGTTGGTACTATTGGTTCCAAAATAAGCGTCCCGCTGGGATGGAGGACACAGCAATTAAAGGGAATATACCGCCTTGGGAAAGGTATGTGCAATGATAGAGATTAGTGCCCAGATGAGTGGCACTCATCTACATCATTCCACATACTTTTCCCAAGACGGCATATTCCCTTTAGCTGCTGTGCCGGCAAACCCAGCGTGACGCTTATTTTGGAACCAATAGTACCAGACTGGGTCCCGTCAAATGATACCGGGTGCAGACTGGGTTCAACTTATGTGTGATGCTGGTTTCACGCTAGTAGGAACACTGATACGAAGGTTTCCTTGTGATGCTTGCCAGCCTAAGCTGATTTTTTTGCAACTTCAGGAGTTAGTTTACATGCACTGTTTCTAGAGTGCAGATTTGGCAATATTAATTGCGAGAAACATTTTGCTAATTGGGTCCGCTGGGTCCAAATTTGCCTTGCAACGGGTTTAAATGAGTATATTTTTCCAGATTTTGGGACCGGGTCGGGACTAGTTCCAAAAATACCAGCTTTTACACTTCTTCTTTGCACCGATTCTGCATCGGTCAACTCAGTGCGAAGAGTGTTCAGTTTAACCATGATCCGCTACCGATATCAAACACCCAACCGCCGCCCCCACCCTGCACACCGCCGCCCCCACCCTGCACACCGCCGCCCCCGCCCTGCACACCGCCACCGCCGCCCCCACCTCCATCACCCCACCCGCGGGTAGCCGTCAATAGTCATCAGTGACCGTCATCAGTGACCGCAGGGCGTCATCTCCGCGGCGTCAGCAGCTGCCGATGACGCGCCGTGACCACAATGCAGCTGAACCAATCAGCAATCCTTTACGCGGCGTGTCCGGCGGCCGGGCGGCACGTCGGCGGTTCGCCGGACACGTGCCGTTAACGGCTGCACGTGGCCGACCGTGACGGCACGTGGACGTGGGGGGGGGGACCTGCCTCGCGAGCGGCGGTCGGTTTGATAGGGGCCAGTGGTGTTTCGGGTTGTATTCTGTGACATATGAGCACTGAAATTTACACCGAACTCACCTCGAAACCAAAAACCGTGCAAATGACTGTGCCTCACGTGTCGCACATAACGGAAATGTGGGTGCAGGTGAAGAGTTCACGACATTTAGGCTGAAAAGTGACGTTGATGTGCAATGCTCTGTGAAATATATGACATGAAATGTTACGCGACATGACATGTTGTTCCTGGCTAACAGTGCTTGGTGACGAGATGTGCAGTTAATGCTTCATATTTAATGTGCCAACTGCCAACGTGAGTGATGTGAGGTGTGAGCTGCGAGTTGTAAGATGTGAGAAAAGCAGCGACACGTTCCATGGAACAGTTGCGGAGTTAGAAATGAGCCGGGAGCTGGAGGGTGAAGGTAGAGTGAGTAGAGTGAGTTGTGAAACAGGAAACGTGAGGCAATATACAAGGTGGGGATAATGTTTCCCGTCTACTGACGCTCACACCTACCGAGTAGCCGTCTGCGAGTGTTTAAACTCCCAAATTGACAGTCTCCCTCTCATACCTATGCACTGCTGCTTGGTACAAACTCATCAATTTATCACAAATGCTTACGTGTTAGCCAGATCAAATATCAAAGGCTCATGAGACACGAAAACTTTTGTTATCTCTTCGATAAAACTGACGAAGCTAGAGAAATATGTACAAGTTGGTTTAACCCACGCCGTGCCGGTTGAGAATGTTTGAGGCGCAGTTCTTTGGCACAGCTGTTCGGATATCAATTACCCACATTTTTTTTTTAATATTTAACTCGGGTCGTCTCAGGTCAGGTTTCCAGACCAGGTCACGTGACCCCACCTCCAAAAACGTTTGCGATCATACCACAGTCACAGTTATGGATGATTTGTTTCACAATTACAGTATACAATCAGATCATAAATATCTGCAAATCCTATAACTCGGATTTTTGTTATCGGTGACCTACATTTAGGGTCAACTTCGTGACCTTCGTATTATAAGTCAATGGAAAATATTCAAATACTTCCTATTCTGAGGATACTTAAGAAAGCAGTTCAGTTCCTTTTCCATGTTGTCATAGACCATTCTTGATGACCTAGTTTCAGTTTTTGTTCAGTGATCTCTACAGGGTCAGTCTAGGTCATCTGGGGTCACCAACAAAATTGGCCAATAACTATCGACAGAATGATGATAGATAAGTGAAACTGGCACGATCGTGTTTTTCGTGTCGAGACACGTCTCCCAGCATGCAGCATGACCTACTGAGGTCACCAGAGGTCATCAAAGGACCTTGATCTGAGGTAATTTTTTAGCTGCCTTACCTGGTCAAATTTAATCTGAGTTTAAGTGCGTTGACGAGACAAACACGATGGCGTGAAATCGATTGCCTTTTCTTTATTAGGTAAAACGAACATTTGCAAAATCATTTTTGCTTGATTTTTTTTACCTTTAATGACCTCTAAAGACAACACTATTAAACTGAACTAAAAATTGAGAACAACTATCATTTATATTGTAAACGATTTTTTCTTCTTCATTTGTTCCTTTTTTTCTTTCATTAGCTTTCAGCTTTCATTTCATCATTTCATAGCTTTCATAGTTCATATTCATCACTTTCACATTCATCAGCTTTCATAGTTCCGAGATGTTTGGGGTTTTGGAATCGAAGTCCTTAAACTGGGAAATCTTACCTTTGCTGACCTCTGGTGACCTAAACATTAACCCGAGCCCAAAAATTACCCAAATAGTTTCACAATGCCTTTTAAGTGATGAGCTTTCGAATGCTACTTTTGTTTTGTTTTTTGTCTATGTCTCATAGGAGCTGAGTTCAAGGGGGCGTGGGCGTCTAAACGCCTCCGACCCCCCCCCCCCCCGCCCCCGGCACGGTGAAGCCATGGCGCTGAGCAGCGGCACAGCGCATTTGGAAAAATTCCTCTATTTTAAGAAACACCTTTCTTAAAACCACATACCTAATTCAACTTTGTGTCAACATGTCTAGATTAGGCTTAGGCTTAAGCTCGGATACGCCAAAATTGTCTAAGTACCTACAGCATTAATTCACAAAACCTACCCACCAAAAAACACATCATGGACAACGGACGTTGAGTTTCGTGAGATGTAAACATATTGGGTATCAAGGAAATACTCTAAAACGGATGGCGATCAAACAAAGAGCAGTTTCGCGCTACAAATTCCGTCCTATTTTGGCGCCAGGCCGCTTTATTAGCATTGATATTGCCTGTCAGGCGCTGCCATTGATTTCACATTATGTCAAGCTGCTCAGAATCTCAGAGGGAACCAGTCACGTTATTGGCCCAGGAAAGGTTTCTGACGGCATCTGATCCAAGTTTGTGATATTTAAATATTTAAAGTCACGGCGTCGTCAGAAATGGGTACAGGAAGTAAGGGAAAGCCGAACGTGATCAGATGTTCTCAGCCGGTGGTGTCGGTGTGAGGTATACACTCAAACCATTTTAATTCAACCATCACATTAAACGCAAACCACTTTAATACATACCTATACACAATAATACCGCTTTTAATTAAATACGTAAAGGAAAAATATGCAATACTACCTATGCTATGCTTAGGCAACAGTAATCTGCTTGAAAAGCGGTTTCTAAATTATTATTGTTTTACAAATACCCTTACACATTAAGTCATTATAGTCATCTTGGTGACGTACAAATTTAACAACCAGTTATGCAAAAGCATGTCTAGCTTTTCCTCGCAAATCATATGCAACTTGAGCCATTCATTCTCAGAACAGCGAATAACTTCTTGGACTTGTACCATAAACAAAATAAACACTAAACTGCAGGGACTCGTCTAATTGGACATTTGACTGAGGATGCTTACGTGAACCTCAATACCTACACACAAATTAACCCGGTATTGACTGGGGTCTCAGCTGAATGTCATTGCCCGGGGGGAGAATATTGTTCCCATCGTTATCTTCGGAACCGATGATCGCAGCGAGAATCCCAAGGCGGCATTCGAAAGTGCTCAAGGAGACACATTTTAAGCATACTTCAAATTTGCAAATCGAGGTCACATGTCTGGTCAAGGTCAGATGAAAGATAAAAATCGAGGCATTTCAGTTAATGAACTATACTTTCCATCCAAAGCTTTTACTTGCGACTATGATCACCCAAAACGCTAACAGGGGCTTTGGGTGATTGTAGTACATCATAGCATAGTACCTGTTTTTTATGAGCCTTAGTGAGATTGTTGGAAATGGTCAAGGTTCACAAAAGGTCACAATCACAAAAGGTCACAATGTGTAAATATCTACAGAAATCATGTGACACATGTTTTATGTGCTACTCTACTTTACAAGTATAATTCTATGATGGTAATCATTTTACCATCTAATCTCATTTAATTGAAGCTAGTGTCAAGCTCAGGTCATGGTCAAGTCACTTAAGGTCAAAGTTTGATATTTATAAATATAGATAAAAAGGCATGTCTCTAGACTACTTTTGTCTCAGAAACACAGTGTTGGCATGTATTTGCATCTGGTTAGAAAAAGCAAAAAATAAAAACGCAATTGTAGAAAAGACGAAATAAATTACCATACTTAGAGAGCCATAAGTCAATACAAAATACATGTAGTGCTTTGCAGTTTGGTTTTGGTATTACTCATATGCGGTTCCCAGCATATATCCTGGTTTATGGTTTTGATTTTGTGTTGTTTTTGATAACAAATTATATATTTTTTTTTTTGTTCAAAAACATCATTGTTTTCTTCCTAGATATGCATCTTCCTAGATATGCATGTTGCGGGTCTGTCAATTTTCTATCTTTTTACAATTAGTAATTGCATTTCGCTTACAAATTAGCCTTTGCACGGTCTGTTAAAGTTTTGCTGATTTTAGCGTCGACCTCGTACAAAGGGACATTACCCGATTTGATATATCTCAAAAATGTTAACCAAATTGTTGCATTTTCGAACCAAAGATGTAAAATGGATGTCAAAGAACGTAATTAAAGTTTCACGCTGGTAACATTTTAAAGTTTTGAGCTATTGCGAATGTTCGTCAGGGTGGCAGTATTTGTCTCACCCCCGGAAAATGGTGGGTTCGCTCTGATTTATTTTTGCAGTGCAACGCAAAATAAATATTTTTTATTTAAACGTATTTCATCAATATCAAAAGACGTATGAAACAACATTTTTTTATCGTAAACAATTTTTTTTGTGTGTGTTTTTTTACGTCGCACTCCGTGCGCTGCAGGCATAAGTTGATTGGGTCTTATTTGGAACCTCTTTATTAGATTAGGCTTCACTGCTTACCTCTGACAAGCCTCACCACACCACGTACTCGGGAGAAAATGAAACGGTTGTTATAATACGCATATGAACAAAAAATATGTCGCTTATCATTACATTTTGTGAATAAAATTTCCCAAACGCATTTGTTGGCTCACGCCGTTGCCTCTCAAACAACACAAACGTCAGTCATGCATTTTAGACTGATGGCGCCAGACACGCTCCCTCCCCCAGTGGTCGAATTTCAGCTCGACTGGGGGGCTGGATCTGTGACTGGGGGAGGAGTGGCTCCCCAGTTAGCGTGTTAGATGAGTCTCTGCAAAACTGAAACAGATTATAGTGTGAAAACTGAAATTATTTAACTTGACATCGCCTTTTCGGTAAAATTCCAATTAATTGAATTCATGTTTTGTATTGGAAATATCCCGAAAATAATGAATGGTTGTCTTATAGGTACTATATTGCAAGGGACATTACAGTATTTTAGACACTCGCTTCATCTAAACGATCATATCTTAAATTGCAGCAACATATTTTAGAGTAACGTTATTGTTTCTACATAACCGTTCAGAGTTCAAAACAAACAACAACATCCAATCACTTTTGAAAGGAAAAAATATCAACTGGATTCTTTGTAGCGATCGACGGCACATTTTCAGTCCACACACAATTGTATGAGTTGGAAACATAGATCATCTTTGTCAGCCGTGGACATAAAGGTATTGGAATGCAATGCCTTCGGCAAAACTCACTGGTCATCATAGCGCCATCAGTTCGGTTACAGTTCGCTACTCCCTCCGTAGCATATTACTCCATTGAGTCTCCATTTTCGCGTTTCGAAATTGTAATCCACCGTTCCCACCACCTCCGACTCCGATTCTCACAGCCCTTCGTGCCTGGGATTAAAGCGTATATCAGTTAGCTCAGCGTCCATCCTCGATAGCTGGCATTATCCCGCCGGGAAAAACGCCGAGATAGCCTATCGTCGCTGCGGACTATAATTGCGGACAGCTGTCGGTCGGCCGGGCAGCGATCCCGGGCTAGTTACACCACTGGCGATGACCGCATCCAGTTCCTGGGGTGGCAGGAAGCTCTAGTCAGCCTCAGACCCAGCTCACAGAGAGAGGGTTGCAGGTCGGGGATTTTCGTCGTTCATTCGGTGGTCCTGAAAGATAGCGCATGGTTCTATTGCAATACAATGAAGCAAACCTTTATTGTGCGAAAGAGTGCATATGGGAAAACACACGGAAGAAAGGGAAGCTAACACCCAATGTGAAACAGTAAAGCTGTCCACCGATGATTAGCTTAACGTTTGCCAAAGACAGCATGTTTACATTTCCAGAAGCGTCACAGTTGGGACCAGCGATATCTCGCCAGCTATCAGCCCCGTGTCTCTGACATGTAAACGCCGTGACCTCACACTTCTCATTTCCCCGCTGCCCACTCAGGACCACTGGACGCTGGCTCGCTATCATTAACATACACATATGGGATCCGACGCCGCGCTTCCCCGGCCCCTCGTGTCTCATACAGACGTTTCCTTCAAGCGGCGCAGTTTACGGACAATTTCGGCCGGCCGGGTGCTGGAGGAAGATATACGGCCCGTCCTCTCTATCTTCGAATCCGTCAGGGAGTGGACGGCAATAAAGCCATTGGCTGTCATCCCTGTGCCGCCACCGCTGCAGCTTCACCGCCATCTGCTGCCGGTCCGGGCACGGGAGGCAGGGAGAGAGAGGGAGGCATGAGGTGACGGCATGCCGCAGGGAAAGCCGCGTCCCGACTCCCAACCGCCGGCCGGGACTCGTCACCAAACGGCTGACGGAAGACAAGGGTCAGTCTGTTTGAAAGGGGAAATTGACTTGTCAAACAGGAGGATTCTTGGTTGAGGAGCAGGAGTATGATGAACATGAGATAAGGCGAAACAGCTTCGTCCAGTAAAGTCAACTACTAACTACCGGATAATACCCAATGTTATGCAACCATGCAAAGCTGAAGTGTAGGTAATGTGAAGTTTGAATACTACAGATCAAAGCGATGTCATCTGCGCAAGACAGTTTCAAACAAAAACAAACCTATCATCCAAACACGTTCACTCTTGAAAGCTGGTTAAGCCGTAAGCCGAGGAAGAAGTCGACTGAAATCGCAGTCTTCAGTTTGGTTGATACGTACGCTAACTACCTGCAGCGTCATGTGCGAAAGAAGCTCCGATCAACAGCTGTCAGTTACACCAATGTTCCGTGCGTAAATAGTTTATAGGCGATGTCTGGGGCGAGTCCGGTTTGGTTATGCTTCGTTGACTGTTTATACAGGACGAACTTCGTGTGTGTTTATGTTCCTAGATCTGCCATACAGAGCTGAAACCACAGACAAGTAACTTCTGGATACGTCCTGTTAAGCATTGGTAAGTTGCACCGATTCATTTTAGTGTGAGAGACTGCATTTATCAGAGCGTTTCACCATAGTTGTATTTCACTACCTATAACAGACCGTTATGGGTATCACTGGATGAATTCCAACTGGCTAAAATCTAGATTGTCAACGGCATCAGCATGGTGTGGCAGGTGTTTTGCAAAACATCTTCTTTCACAGAAACAAGCTTATCACTAAGAAGAAAAGCGTCTTAAAAGTGTAACAAGCTCGTCTGCCGGTGAAGCTCTGCATGACATTCCATGTCCACGTTCAGTGGTTCGCTGAAGCCAGTTTTCAAGGCCGCTGCTACTGGCAGTGGAGCATACCAATCAGATTCAAATACTGAATGAGTTAAAGACTGATTTTAAGCTCCAGTATTTAACAAGCTGGGAGATATCTGTTCGGAAATTGTGCCAAGTAGTACGGCCGCCATTTGAATCCTGTCATGCCAAGGCCGCATGAAAGGATACGGATGAGAAAGACACGTGCCGTATACAAATCCGCTGGTCGCAGGGCCAGGTTTTCGCCTGCTCGTAATGTTGGCTTGCATCAGATATGGAATGACGTTAAGTTGTATGTCAGCTGTCGGCGAGCGATGACATCATGTTTTCAGGCCGGCGCATATACGACCGATCTCAGACATTAGCATGAACTCACCGTTCCCAGATCTCATATAATCCACGTCACGTCAGATATTTGTTATAAACAGATTACGGCCTGGAGCAGACTCACCGGAGATTACCAGTGTATTTCCTCCACATGCCATTGTACGACATCCGGCATGTTAAACTCTTGGCACACATCTCCACTTAGCGTCAGGTTCTCTTCATCAGCGGAACTCAGCCATACGAGCCACCCGTCACCTGACCTCAACCGTGTCTCGGAGCCCGGCCAGGCGACCTCAGCCGTGACTCGGACACTGGCCAGATGACCCGAGCTATGTCGAACCGCCGCCAGCCGAGCCCGAGTCGCTGTCCTCTGCGGCGTACCGGCGCCTGGGACGACTCTGACTGCCTGGCGGACCGTGGCGGCGGTGCGGCGGCGGTCCGCCCAGCCATGACCGGGCCGGACCGCTCTGGGCAGGGACGTCAGACGTTCTGGGAACGGGCTGGCAGGCGTCCCCGCAGCAGCCGCCGCCGGACGTCACCTCGAGTCTGTCACTGCGGTCCGACGGTCCACCTGTGGGGGGCCTGTCTGTCCTGTCCTGCTGATCTGCCTGAGCGGGGTCTGTCTGTCCTGTCCTGCTGACCTGCCTGTGCGGGGCCTGTCTGTCCTGCTGACCTGCCTGAGCGGGGTCTGTCTGTCCTCCCCTGCTGACCTGCCTGATCGGAGTCTGTCTGTCCTGTCCTGCTAACCTGCCTGTGTGGGGTCTGTCTGTCTGTCTGTCCTGCTGACCTGCCTGAGCGGGGTCTGTCTGTCCTGTCCTGCTGACCTGCCTGTGCGGGGCCTGTCTCCTGCCTGACCTGCCTGAGGCGGGTCTGTCTGTCTTCCTCTGGACCTGCCTGTTGCTGATCTGTCTGTCGTCCTGCTAACTTGCCGTGTAGGGTCTGTCTGTCTGCCCTGCTGACCTGCCTGTGTGGGGTCTGTCTGTCTGCCCTGCTGACCTGCCTGTGCGGGGTCTGTCTGTCTGTCCTGCTGACCTGCCTGTGTGGGGTCTGTCTGTCTGTCTGTCCTGCTGACCTGCCTGTGCGGGTATGTCTTGTCCTCCCTGCTGACCTGCCTGTGGCGGGTCGGTCTGTCCTGCGCCTGCTGACCTGCCTGTGCTGGGGTCTGTCTGTCTGCCCTGCTTGACCTGCCTGTGCGCGCGGTCTACCTGCACTGAGCGCGGGTCCTTCTGTCCTGTCCGCTGACCTGCCTGAGTGGGGTCTGTCTGTCCTGACCTGACTGACCTGCCGTGCAGGGGTCTGTTGTCTGCCCTGCTGACCTGCCTGTGCGGCGCGTTCCGTCTGTCTGACCTGATACCTGCCTGTGCGGGGTCTGATCTGTCTGTCTGTCGATGTGCCCTGCTGAACCTGCCTGAGCGGAGGTCTTGCCTGTCTGTCCTGCTGACCTGCCTGTGCGGGGTCTGTCTGTCCTGCCGCTGCTGACCTAGCCTGTGTGGTCTGTCTGTCTGTTCTTCTGTCTGTCTGTCTGTCTGTCCAGCCCTGCCTACGCTGCCTGTGCTGGGGTCTGGTCTGTCTGCCTTTGACCTGCCCAGTGTGGGTCTGTCTGTCTGTCCTGCTGGACCTGCCTGTGTTGAGTCTGTCTGTCGGTCTGCTCTGGCTACCTGCCTCTGTGCGGTCTGTCTGTCCTGCCCTGCCGACCTGCCTTTGTGGGTCTGTCCTGTCTTCTGTCTAGTCTGTCTGTCTGTCTGTCTTCTGTCCTGCTGACCTGGCCTGCGTGGGGTCTGTCTGGTCTGGTCTGTCTGTCTGTCTGCTCTGTCTGTCTGTGGTCTGTTCTGTCTGTCTGTCTGTCTGCTGTCTGTCTGTCGTTCTGTCTGTCTGTTTCTGTCTGTCTGTCTGTCTGTCTGCTGTCTGTCTGTCGGTCTGTCTGTCTGTCTGGTCTGGCTGTCTGTCTGTCTGTCTGTCTGTCTGTCTGTCCGTCTGTCTGTCTGTCTGTCTGTCTGTCTGTCTGTCTGTCTGTTGTCTGTCTGTCTGTCTGTCTGTCTGTCTGTCTGTCTGTCTGTCTGTCTGTCTGTCTGTCTGTCTGTCCTGCTGACCTGCCTGAGGGGGGTATGTCTGTCTGTCTGTCCTGCTGACATGCCTGTGTGGGGTCTGTCTGTCTGTCCTGCTGACCTGCCTGTGCGGGGTCTGTCTGTCTGTCCTGCTGAGCTGCCTGTGAGGGGTCTGTCTGTCTGCCCTGCTGACCTGCCTGAGCGGGGTCTGTCTGTCTGTCTGTCCTGCTGACCTTCCTGTGTGGGGTCTGTCTGTCTGCCCTGCTGACCTGCCTGTGCGGGGTCTGTCTGTCTGTCCTGCTGACCTGCCTGTGTGGGGTCTGTCTGTCTGTCTGTCCTGCTGACCTGCCTGACCACTGCTCAGCGGTCCCTCACAAACTGGGGTCCTCCCTCCACTGACGCACTCAGCACCATTTCCCATCAACCTATCACGACCCATTCCCGACTGACCGTCTCGGTCCTTCACCTTCTGACTGGTATCACGGGACTCGATCACGCTATAAATCAAGCACGGTCGTTGCTACCTGACCTTTACCATCAGACTATTTGCAATGCGACCTTTACCACTTGACCTCTTTCTCTTCATTATCTTCCATTCTCGTCTCCTGCTGCAATCCCCTAAATCCCAGCGTATCCCACGTCATGCTCCCTCTGCTATGCAACGGAAGAACCACGCATGTCACGTTTTTTTTAGATTTACATACACGTTTTTGTCTAGGCAGCCCTATCAGCCGTTCCGGCTATACCCACACTGCCGCGCCCTGTTTCAGTCCCGCAGAGCCGCGCCCCGTGTCTGTCACGACAGGTTGTTCGCGGCCAGGGGAGCGCTCGCGTGCCGACGGCGAGGGAGATGTTCTCGCTGACGAATGGCTGGTCTGGTGACGATCGACCGTCATGCCAGATATACAAATAACAAACGAGGCCAGTGGAAACACGCTGTCACGTCCGCAGAGTCGTTATCGCAAAATTAGACGTCTCGCGACAGCTAAACGAATTGATGCACGGTTGATTGATTGGTGTGCAAAATAGCTCAGTGTCACATGCTGAGTGTGTATCTGGGTTTCGGCCAGGGATGTTTAAAATCCGAGGCCTATGAGACGTCTCTGGCTGGCGTTTTGACATTCGAAACCGAAACCATGCTGCGGCGCGGCACGGATCATGAACATGGATCAAATCCGCCGTCATTCTGGTTTATGTCGGATCGGAGGCGGCCGTGACAAATGACGTGTGCGCCGAGGGAATGATTTCCATATTTCTGTCGAGCAGGCAGCAGCTGGGGACCTCCACCCGTCGCCGACGGGCCTGCCCTCTGCCCCGGCCCTCGCCCCGGCCTGACACCCGTCCAGCGCCGCATCGATTGTCGAGTGCTGCCGCCGCCATTTTCCGCCGTCTTATCTCAGATTTACGGCCTCTTATCGCAGTTCAATTTCCAGATTAAACTGCCGTTCCGTGGCTTATAGAAATTTTGCGGCGCGGCCGCCGCTGACTGAACTACGAAGGGCCATCTTAGGCGGGCGGTGGGCCACAGACAGAGCAGGGAGCACAGCCGATGGTCCATAAATATCCAATCAGTGGGCTCCTAAGCGGAGAAGCATCAGCACATCGTCGAGAACCGGACAACCGTCTCCGACACCGTAAAGCGCCACCGGCACCGTCAGGCCGGTGTGATAAAGAGTTCAACGTACGACTAGTGCGTTGAACTTACGTGAAGGTGAGGGTACGCACACGCGGTCGGTGTACGGAATCATGGTATGCTAGTACGCTGCTCAGCACGCTGTGTGTTTTGTTTGGTTATGGGAATGCATTCTTCAGTATTTGATTGGTCTGCAGTGAGCCTGTGCGCGGTACAACTACACGGGTGCAGGTTATGCGGTAGTGTTGCGGTAGTGTGCGACTGTGTGCGGTGTGCGTGCGGTTAATATTGTGTGCAGTGTGTCGGTCTGGGCGGTAATGTGTGGTAGTGCGCGGGTGTGTTTGCGGTATGTGCGGTATTGGTTGGTGTGCGTATGCGCGGTGTGCGGTGTGTGCGGTGCCTGTGTGCGGTGTGCGGTAATGTGCGGTATTCGTATGTTTGTATTGTGGTATGTGTTGGTGTGCGTATGTGCGTATGTGCGGTATGTGCGGTATGTGCGGTATGTGCGGTATGTGCGGTATGTGCGGTATGTGCGGTGTGCAGTGTGTGCGGTGTGCAGTGTGCAGTGTGTGCAGTGTGCGGTGTATACGGTGTGTGCGCCGTGCGGTATGCACGGTGTGCGGTGTGTGCGGTAGCCTCATCAGACCCAGGTCGGTCGCTGTTGCACTTGGCACGCGCCGGCCGCCGGGAGCCGTCGGTGAGCGCGTGGGTCGCCTCATTTGCCGCCGCTGCTGGCGCCATCAGTCTTCCTCCGTCCGCCGCGGGAATCTCCTGGACACGGGTACCGCTGGCGTCCAAACTTCCGACGGCACACCGCCGCGCCGCGCCGGCAAACTGTAACACCGTGTCCAGCTTCCGGGCGCCGCCGGCGGCGTCCTCGGTTGGCTGCCGGCGGTCGGCTGGGGCGCTGGTCGACAAAGCTTTGCGCGCTCCTCAACTAATGGTGTATTTTAAGAGTTGATTTGGTTATATTACATGTCTCACAAATGTGCAGTGATGTTGAACAGTTATCAATGCTACACAATACGTTGTAATTTAAATAGGCAGTACAGCATGTCGAAGTGAGTAATCGACAAGATTTTTTTACTCCGATGAATTTCATGAGAGCGTGGCATCATGTTAGAAGACCATTTACCATGCAAAATTATTAATCGATAAATGAATAGCTCCACCTTAATGCTTGTTTTGACTTAACCCTTATACTGTCGGGGGGAGGCGAATCGCCCCCTGCTATTTTTCGAGTACAGTTCATTCAATATTCAACCTAGAATATTTACACTTGGTGACTTCCTAACATTTCATTGCATATCGAACAGTGACATTTTTTCCCTAAAAAAATCACTAGAATGGAGTCCAGGACCGTGTTTAGGGGGGCAAGTTCGACCGTTTTAACCCAATTAACCTTTGCATGATTAATCACTCGTGGATAGTTGTTTGTTTTAGCAAAGTATTAGAAAAACAGGTATCGGTAAATAATTGAATGCTCTTTCAGATAGCTATCTCGAAATTTCGAAACTATGATTTTTTAGATAAAAAATGAATGTTTTTTTTATTTTAGAACAATATAAGTTATTATTTTCATGAGGTTTAAAAAAAACAGAATATATGTAAGAGTACATGCCAATAAATATATGTTGAAAATTTCAGGTCGACATACAAATATGTGTTGACCTGAAGACAGGTCAAATGCTAACCTTCCATTATAAATATATGGTGAAAAATGCGAAATCATTATAAAACGGATTATATCAAACCAATTATTTCAGTATCATGTCATCTTAGACCCTTTCCGATGACCAGGATGCAATTTTTAGTCAGTGACCATTTGAAATGTCATGCAGGATCACGAACACTTTTTTGTCAATAATTCGTGACAGAATGACCAATGACCATAGACTTTCGCAACTGGTGCACAAGCGTTTGTCTCGTCAAGACGCATCTTTTCGTATGCAGCTTGATTGACTTATGCCACCTTGACCTTTACCGTGACCTTAGCCCGGGATCAAATTTTGGAATCGACCTAATTGGTATGCTTCGAACCGCTAGGACAAGAGAAACACAGTGATTTCAAAATCATAACTGTATATGTTTTTGGTAAAAAGTTATTCACGAAACAACTTTTGCTGAAAAACAGACTTGTTTACATTCGATGACCTCTATAGCCAAAACCATTAACATCAGGTCACTTCTGATGACATATTAGCGAAAGACAACTTAAATGCTTTCCTGCTGCTGCTGGCTGCTGCTGCTGCTGCTGCTGCTGCCGCCGCCCGCGCCGTCCGCCGCCGCCGCGCCGCGCCGCCCGCGCCGCCGCGCCCCGCCGCCCCCGGCCCCCCGGCCGCCGCCGCCGCCGCCGCCGCCGCCGCCGCCGCCGCCGCCGCCGCCGCCCGCCGTCGCCAATATAGTGGCAAGGTTTCCAGAAAAACTTGATATTTTGGCAAATATGACCATTGATGACATCATTTGACCTTAAAGATAATTGTAAAATTGTAATTGACCCTTGGTAATTACAATTTTACAAAATAAAGTTATTTGTAGTCTCTACCCACAGACGACCAAATTTCGTGATTTCGTGATTTCGTGAAAAATTATATTTGGGCAGCTGAGAACTGAGGGCGCCGAATAAGCCCCCCCCGACAGATTCGTATACTTTTCATCCGTCCAGGAATAGGGTTATGTTGAGATAGTCAAATTGTCACGCCCATAGTAAAATCAGCATACATATTAGCCGTTTTCACGATGGTTTATTTTGCGCGAAATGTTTTAAACCATTTTAAAATGTTTTAAAATGTTTTTAGCCGTCTTCACGATGGACTAATTTGCGAGAACTGTTTTAAACCTCGCCCATGTTCCCTTAGGGTGAGGACTAAAATAATGTTTTTTTTCGCAGATTAATCCATCGTAAAAGCGGCTACTACTAAAACATTTCATAACATTTTAAAATGTTTTAAAACATTAAGTGCAAAATAATCCATCGTGAAAACGGCTATTAATCAAGCATATTTGAGATATTTGATGTAGAAGGCCATATATATTTGTAACAGAGTTTTCCAAAAATAGGTTAAAAAACACACAAGACACTGAGCAAAGATTTGACGAAAAAGCGTCATTCAAACTCATTTTTTTATATGTAAATAGTATTGAATGCTAATGCTTGTGCTTCGCCAATGGAGACTCTTCAATTCGTACATTGTTCAGTACTCGCCTTAAAGGGAATAGTTCACCTTTACATTAGGTTTTGGTTGAGATAGCCAACGTTGTGGCGCATGGCTCGAAACTGACTGTGACGCTTTCAACTTTTCCAAGAAACCTCTTAATTATTTAATTTCAGTCATAAAAGTCGGACGCGGGTTATGACCCGGTAACTCCATCGCTGATTGGCTGATTTTGTGCTGAGCTTGACGTATGATTAGTGACGCACAGATGAACGTAAGATTGGGTGAAAGTGTAAGTGCTGGACCAAACATACTGTTTCAGGTACCTCATTCTTTTTACCTGGCAGAATGAACTTGTGTCAGGTAATGCTATGCATAGTGATTTTTGATGTTTAATCTTCTATATGCAATATTTTTTATAAACAACGTTCTGTAGGCGTATGCCGTAGCGTTCAGCGCTGGCTGAACGTTCCAGGCTCGCGTACAAATGGTTGATCTGTCCCCTCCCCACTCACCGAACCCCACCTCGCACCAGTACGCGCGTGCGCTGTTTGATTGGCCGCCCGCGGCTTAGCCGCCCGGCATGACCTTGTGACACATAATCCCAGACCACGGACAGTGAGCAACGATGGCGGACACTACATTCATAGTTAAATCTAATAGTGACAAATACCTACTTAAAGGAAGTATGTGAATGGTTTCAAGCGTTTTTTAATTTTCCGGCATTTCAACAAGTACTTGGGCAGTACACCATGTATACGACACGATCCCTTACTATCAATGACGTTGGCGTGCTTCTCAGCAGCTGATTTCGCATACTTGAGGAACAAATATGAATTATCACCGCAATAATTGACATGTTTAATTTGCTTTTGTCCGCGTAAATAGGTGTTCTTTGACTTACTAGTAATATGATACTTATTTTCTTGCTTCTTCATCATTTCTGAACTTTTCTCGTATTTTTCAAGGTGAACTATTCGCCTTTAAGAATGAAATGCGTATGGCATAAAACCGTCCATTGTCAAGAAATTTGTTGATCCCTGTTATACATTACAAAGTTATGTGCGCCGAAAATTTAGGGGTCTCAAGTAGTTGCTGTTCACAGCAAGGACATTACAATGCAGTGTGATAGCATACGGTTGGCAATGATTGTTTTCGTTCAGTGTAAAAGCTCGATTGATTAGTGCGATGATAATTACTAGTATCTTTTTTATGTAGTGCAATATTCAAGACAAGATAAATTTATTTTAAAAAAGAACAAAAGCATCCGGGCATCTGGTACCAACCTATCGGACATACTTGATACGTATAACTCAGCCTAGTAGTTGTGCATTTGAGATATTTCGATGAGGTGTAATTATCCATTCAATCCGTAGTCCATAGCTCGTTATACATCATTAGACCTGAGCACACGGACAGCCGACAGGTATTTTTCGCAGACAGTCATCAAACCACGAACCAGGCCTGCGGTGGTACACAGTTCTGGCTCCAGGACATCCCAGTCCGGCCGAAACGCAGCTCATCGCTCAGACCTGGCCAACCTGAAGCACCCGAGATATACGGAACGAGCCTCGAGCGCCGACTCCAAGAACCGGCCTAGATTGAAAGTGTCAGTCCTGATGGCTCATTTCACCGAAATGGACTCGGATCTCGTCCCTGAAGGTGCTACCATTTATCTCCGGGAGCAGAAGTCGTTTTAAAAGCGGCCTGGATCAGTCGGGAGAGGAAGTGCAGGGAGGCCCAATAAAAGGCGCCGAACTGGGCCCATCGGAGCAGAGTCGTCTAAAGGAGAGCATGGTCCGGCCGCCGGGGGCCGCCGGGGACTGCCGGGGACCGCCAGGGACCGCTGGGGACCACCGGGGACCGCCGGAGACCGCCGGAGACCGCCAGGGACCGCCGGGACCGCTGGGGACCACCGGGGGCCGCCGGGGACCGCCGGGGACCACCGGGGGCCGCCGAGGACCGCCGGGGCCGCCGGGGCCGCCGGGGGCAGTCCCCGCTCACACCTGGTGGAGCTCCCAGACTCTCCGAGCTGCCTCGCTCGGACCAGGTCGTCCCGCGCTGGAGGGAGCGGATATGAGCTGCCAGCGCCTGGCGAGGGTATCGTGCGATGACAGTGATTGTGTGATGATTGATGATGCCTGCCGTGTGATTCCAGTTGGTTGGGGCGGCGGGCGCGCGTTCGATAGCCAGCGGAACACAGATCTGTGGCAAAGCGCTGACAGTGATACGATCTATATCGCCACAGCCGACATCATTTATATGACCAATGGATCGGATAAAGTGTCTCAGACAGCGCCCAAATGAGAGACACGCTTCAACAATTAGATAATGGCGACCGAAATCCGAATAAAGCCAACCGCGCTAACCAGAAACAGCAGGTCACTAAACATCTCAATGACACCGTCCCCTTCCCAGTCGGCCTTCTGTGGGCCGTCTTGGTGTCGGCTCCGGGCAGCTGATCCTGACAGATGTCTGCTGGCGACTGAGCCTGACAGACGTAAGCCGGTCGCTGTCAGGCAGTTCAGTAACGTAAGCCGGGCGTCACGGTGGCCGCGGCAGCTGGAGACACGTCACGTCTCGTCGTGTCACGTCACGGCGGGAGGCGGCGGCGGTCGCGACACGCACGTTCGCGCTCGGCGGGGGCCGGCTCGGTGTCGGCGGCTGGTGCCCGTTTGTTTCGGCCGGCCGCCATGGGGTGGGAGGCAGCGAGGCGCCGCAGAGGTGTCTCGCGCACCAGCCGCCAGCCGGCCGCCGCCCCGCCGCCGCCGCGCCGACCGGCCACGGATCAACAAACAGCACCGGCCGCTACTGCACGGCTAATTGGCAACCCTATTCCGCGAACTGGCTTCCCCTCCTTCTCCTGCTCTCTCCCATTATCAATCCCTCTTTCTTTTCGCTCGCTTGCTCGCCCGATCGCCCGCTCGCCCGCTCACCTGCTTGCTTGCTCGCTTTCTCTCTTTATCTCTTACTCTCTTACCCTGTTTCTTTCTGTCTTTCATTTTTTTATTTTTTATTTCCCTATTTCTATCTTTTTCCCTGTCTGTATGTCTGTCCGTCTGTCTGTCTGTCTGTCTGTCATTCTTTCTTTATATTATGATACTCTGTGGCTCTCTTTCTCTCTTTCTCTCTTTCTCTCTTTCTCTCTTTCTCTCTTTCTCTCTTTCTCTCTTTCCCTCTTTCCCTCTTTCCCTCTTTCCCTCTTTCCCTCTTTCCCTCTTTCCCTCTTTCCCTCTTTCCCTCTTTCCCTCTTTCCCTCTTTCCCTCTTCCTCTCTTCCCCTCTTTCTCTCTGTCTCTACTTCCCTTTTTCTCTCTTTCTCTCTTTCTCTCGTTCTATCTTTTCCCTTTTTTCTTTCTCTCTTCTCTATTTTTATGTCTCTTTACCTACCTAGTACCTACCTACCCTCTTTCCTCTTCCGTTCCATCCCTGCAGTTCTATCGCAGTCATCGGCTGGTGACATTAGGAGCGCATCTATAACTACTCTGAAATCTCGTGAGAAGACATGACGTGGGTACTTTGAAGGCAGACGAGGCACAACCATATATAATACATCTCACGCTCCTATCCCTCTCTTCTTGATGTCAGTCATTCCCATGAGCTCTTCCTATGAACTCCGTCATACCAGTCAGCCTCAGACCTGCGTCTGTACCCGTGCGGTACCGCCGGTACCCCTGCCCCTCTCCTCCCCGCAGGACCCGCTGACGGAGGTCTGCGGACGGAATGTCGGTCGACCGGGGCAGATCGGTATCGGCCGTCCCAGACCGGCCCACACTCCACCACACAGACCGGCCCACACTCCACCTCACTGAGACCGTGCTGTTTTTCTGCACCGCTGGCTAAAACCCGCGCCAGATGGGCGGCTGGTAAGCGATACGGTGCCCCATGTCAGACAGGACACACACGGGCCGGGTGGCGCGGCCTTACCAGAGGCAGGAATCAGGATACGGTGCGGCTCTACAGCGACAGGATACGGCATGGAGAGGCTTCGGACAGACTTACCCAGGGGAGTCCACCGCCTGCCAACTGGGGGCAGATCAGTCCGTCGGCAGCGCGGCGCAGGGGATCAGCAGTATTTTGAGACCGGTGCTGTGACGGGAGAAGCCAGGTAGGGATCGTGATTCGTGTGATATGGTATTAGTACGTATTCCAGCTTCCCTCTGAACGAGAGCTTCGGTGTACGCATTGAGTAGCGGCTGTGGTATTACAACTAACTGTTGAGAACTGCAGCCCCTGTAGCTCAGGCCTCAGTGGGAGAGCGCTGGACTTCTGACCTATCACGAGGATAGCGCAGCCCGGTTCGAGTCGCTTCGGTGCTCGCTGTTTGCTCCTGACTGGGATGGCCTGCGGCCGGTGGCAGCGGTCGCACTCGAGGACAGGTGACGTCAGTGAGCGGGGCGAACCGTGTCCAGGTATGTCGGACATGTAAAACTTTCGCGTCTAAAGTCTGCCGGCTAACAGGAATTGCGCGATCGGGTGGTGAGGTCAGGGCCAGCGCATTAAGCTCTGCTTAGCGCGGGTCCTGGCCTCGAAAGCCATCCATAAAAAAACATTCGGACTATATTTATTTTAACAAAAAATGACTGTAATCGGTGATTTGAGACAAGCTAGTTTTGCTCGACACTTAGAAGATCCAAAATGGTTCTTCGTGAGGTTACTATATCATAAATCGCTTAACACAAACCCGTGTTGTTAAGATTGCAGTTATTTTTTCCCATCAGGTAAATGCCATTACGTCGATTTTTACCCCGTCCGGATACAAATCCCGCTGCCGCCCTCTCTTGAGACCCACTGGTGGCGACGCCGACACTCAGCAATACATCATCACCCTTTCCAGCAGAGTGGCCATCCACCATCGATCGTGGCCAGTTATGCACGGCTGTCTCGCTCTCTCTCCGTCATCCCCGGCCGAGTATTCTGCTGCGGGGAGAGGCGCCAGGTGATGGCACGCCGGACCACGGCTCAGATTGTGTTCCGAATCATCCACGGGCCGCCGCGCGTCGGCTCTCCACACCAGGAGCAAGGGGAGACGGGTGCCGAACAGAAGCCGCTCCCACGTCCGAGCTATGAATGCAGACGAACAATACCCGCGAGGAGACGGCGGCCCCCAACGCGAGTGGAGGTATTTTCGACGGCGCTGAAAACGATTTCGCTGTTTGTATGGAAGCGACTATTTTCGCGCGCGCATATGGGGACATGGGAAGAGCTCGTAAACGCGGCCATTTAGCTGTTCGTCACAGCGGTGATAGGCTCTTTAAACTATAAGGTTACGCCGGGGAAAGATTACTGTTAGGGGATCCGAAATAGATGTAATGAGTTTTCGCGACGCACGAGTTATAGAGACGGAAGGACGTAAAAGAGCGGTGAACGCAGTCAGTAATGTGCTAACTTGCCGTCGTTTGTCGCAAACGTGCCTAAGTGGGAGTGAAGGCACATATGGCGCCCATAGCAGCGGAACGGGCTGTCCCGTATCTGGTATCAGGCAGCCAGATCAGCTGAAGTCCCACCCTCCACTGTTATTAGCACCTTTACTGTTAGCACCCTAGCACCTGTTAATTAAGCGATTAAGGCAATCGCTACACTAATGGAGAATACGCCTATTTTCCATTTTGGAACTCTGTGTTGCTCTGTCACTCATTATGAGTCACTAGACCGACAGCAGCAGCAGCTACAACAGCAGCTACAAAGTAGGGCCAGAGCGAGGCTTTACACAGCTTTCCCATCAGCAACACCTTTCAGGTGCTGACCAAAAACAGTTCTCGTCTTTCCATCGCTCGGCTGATAGCCTTATTCGCATCGTGACAGGAAACAGGCTTGATCATTCATATGCTGAATGTTTTTGGTGCCAACAGATCTAATTAAGTAAAATATTATGAGCAGAGAGCACTAGCTTTTCTGAAGAGACCAAGAAGCTGGCACGCTTCTCCTCGAGGTAAAACAATTATCTAGTTATTATTCAGAAACTTTACCTCTTACATAGTTCCTAACGAACAATACGTGCAACAATCTTGTGGAAATCAGCCAACTTCCCATTTTTGGGCCTTTATAAACACACTTTAATTAAATTGTTAAGTTAGCGAACCCGTTCCACTTTCCCGCTGATAAATGCGTTTGAGCATGCAACAGACGCCCGGCGCACTTTGATCCATTGCAGAGCGGCTGCACCGTTTACGAGCTCGAAGTGTCCGATCGCGTGCCACGGGCTCTTTCCTACCGCTGTGGCGCCTCGGCAGACAAACGCAGAAGTTTCCCGGGCCGCAGCTGGGTCTGTTTCGAGGATGATGATAAACTGTGAGGATGGAACGCAGTTAAGACCAGCCTGCGGTCACCGGCTCATAGATGACCAGACTGATGAGCCTGAGTTTCAGAGAACCCGTTTATCTTACAATCATTACAGGTGAAGTTTGAGAATATTACAAGTTGTTCGTGATAAATTTGACCATCGCTGAAAGAAGGCAGTTTGGTCAGCAGCGGCAGGGGGATAAATGGTAAAATTAAGACAAGACGCATCTGAGCCTGGGGGGTCTTAACTCTGCAGTTTATCGTGTGCATGGGTCATTCTGCGCTGAAAATACAAAATATACACATATAAGGATGTAGATCACAAACCGCGGTGGTGCTGCATGCTAATTTCATATCAAGACAACGCCCTATGTAAGTGTTGCACCAGATAACACATGTTTTGATGCTCTAAGTCGAAAAGACGCTTCGTCGTAATGTTTTTGCAACCTATTCTAAAGAAGACAAGATCCAGGAACAACCCTGAAAGAGTTTCATGTTAGTCGTGTGGCAACATTTTGTCTCATTCACTAAAACAAGTACTTCCTGGACTGCTAACATTCCTTTTGTTACAAAGGACATCGATGCTCAATAATGAGATATTACGTTCTAATTATTATTGACACCAAGCTAAATGTCGCCATTTTGGCACCCCACGCCGCATTATGGAAGCAGTCTGAATACGTGACAAACATCATAATTCACTGCTATAGATTGAAGCGTGGTTTACTGGCGGATCCGGGGAGAGCCTGTTTGGTATGGTTTCCCCTATAAATGAACCAATGTCTTTTAAAGGGAATATTTCACCTCTCTGAAAGTTTTCAAATATACGCTGGCGCTGGCTGTATGTATAGTCACAAATGTGAAGAATCAAAGTGCTGCCGAAAACGATGGTGATATTTGGACGTCATTAGATATAAATATGCATATTTTCAATCAATCTTCGGCAATTTTTAAAATTATTCTGGCGACTTAAATACAAAAAAGTATTTTGTTATCATACTTGCAGCAGGTCAAGTTAAGGTTGAAGAAAATATACAAGTCGTTTTTCTCCCAGTACAAACGATCTTTAAGTAGCTGTCAGACAATCAGCGACTCGCATAGATCCCTTTTGCAAACTCAAAATTCAATTGCTTAAAAACGGTTAAGTTTTTGGGAAAATGGTTGTGTAATTTGTATTTTTCACTATCGGCCAAAGGTGGCTATCTCAGTTCAAAACCAGTTCAAAGGCGAAACATTCCCTTTAAGACACAAAATATTTTTAGAAGGACCGAAGGTAAATATATTTCAAGTCCTTATTTAATCACTCCACTGTTTATATCATTAGTGGAATTTTCTAAAATTTCGATAACGTCCTGCACTCCTCGAACCACCGAAAGTTGTCGCCGTTCTTCAGATCAGCTGCAGTGTCGTGGCGACAGCAGCTGGCTGGGATCCATGTATGGCCCAGAGCCGAGCTGGACTGGACGCTGGACGCTGGAGACAGGTCGGGCTACAGCTGACCTGGCCAGCGGACAATTAAAGCGGCTAGCTCTCCGTGCCGGCCACGTTCAGCGCCGACCGGCTCCGAGCTATACAAACTTTACAGCCCCCTTCGTTAGCCGGCCGGGCTCCGTTTATTGCAGACTGAGGAACCGGCCGTAAAGGCGGCTCTTCTTTGTCTTCAGCCGGTCCGCGCTGACCGCTCCAGTTTCGGGCCGATAGTAAACCAATAAATGGCTCGCGCGTACAGGACGAGACGCCTCTACCTGCCAACCAGCCGATCGGCAGTTCGAAAAATAGAGGAAATACTGCTCTATTATATCGGAAGCTTCTGATATTTTCCACTGAAGAGCAGTTCCTAAAAATAATGAATTTATGAAAAGTTATCGAACTTGTTGCCCCCGACAAGTTTCAATGCATTCTTTCATGCATTCTGCTTGCTACATTTTTAGGGCAAGAATGTCAAAGGTTTCGCAACAGCGTGCCGTGCTTTCGTCACATTTCACCTCTACTGGCGTGCTCGCGGCCGGCAGCTGCCAGGCAAGACACGTCGCCGTCGCACGTCTTTCGTCACGTCCCGCGTGCGGCGTGCACGGCCGCCTTTTTACTACAAATGGCCCCGAAACGTCGCGCCACTGGGCCAGCCCGACTGTCAGGTAGCTGACAGGTATGTTGATCCGGGCCGGCGGGCCGGCCGAGCCGCTCCACTGGCACACCGTCACGACGTCGTAAATACATTCCGCGGTCCAGGCAGCGGTAGTGGAAGAACTCTCCAACAGTCTGCTGTTCATCGGTGAACAGGCGTAAGTATGATGCCTTTTTAATGCAGCTTATGTGTTTTTGCGTTTGGAGTACACAGCTACCGTCAGCTGGCGGGCGGCGCGGGTCCGAGCCATACCGAGCCGAGCGGCACGCGACATGGTCTCCGGCGACCAGCCCGCCGCCCGCTGTCCGCTGTCCACTGCCCGCTGCCCGCTGCCCGCTGCCCGCTGCCCGCTGCCCGCTGCCCGCTGTAATTGAGCGGTATTTGCAGACTGTTCTGGCAAGCCGTGCGGTTTTTATTCAGTGGGCCGTGGGAGCGGCGAGAGCGGGCCGCAGCGCTGTGTGATTTCGCATTCGTTCTGCACCGGCCGCAGTGTAGGGTAATGGTGGGTCGAGCTGGGAGCTTGGTGGAGCTGGCTGGCTTCGGTGGTCAGCTCCGTGAGAGAAGGCTCGTCAGGAGGATCTCCATGGGTAGATTGTGAGAGTCGGGCAACGTCCGAGCTGTCTGAGAGATGCCGTCAGTATGCTGGGAGAAGGAGGCTCCTGAGTGAGAGCTGGGGTCAGCATGGTGTTGGTGGAAGTCCTCATGGAAGACAGGCGGCATCACTCCGGTGTCAGGGATAGCTCAGAGGGTAGATCGGTCTGGTAGTGTATTATGACTCTCACAAGGCCGGCTCCGCATAATCCAGCGCGCGTCCCTTCGTCCGACTGACTTCTCCTGGCTGTGATTGGCACTGAGCGATATGAACGATTTGCGCAACCGACGATGTCGCTGTTTTGTTATTCAACAGCCTCAGGATGAATGGTCCGAGTGGGCAAATCCATAGATCTGGCAACAACGAGCTGCCTGGTCGATAACAGGGGGCCGCTGATGGCATAAAAGATCAACGGCAGCTGCTCACTTACGATGCCGCGACTGGCGAAGTGACGAGCCGAAGTTAGCTTGAAGTGGTTCATCGTGGCCTTTGGACCAAAGGCGACCTGCTCTGATGCAAATTTCACAGACATGGAAGTGAGGAGTGATAAATTGGTCCGAGGGATGTTCTTACAGATACGGTCCTTGTGATAAGTCATAAGATATCCCTGGAAGATATTTTCGGAACATTAGCCTAAAAATATGAATCCGTCAGAGGGCTTTCCAAATTGCAAATGCGCACTGGATTAAGATGTTGATGTTGAATCGCTGATGAACAGTGGAGACTATCAATCATCACATGTCTGTTCCTGTTACAGCGACTCGTGACTCTGCTGCTGACATAGCAGTCCTTCTATGTATGTACCCCACTGCTGGACGTTGCAGACGGCATCACTGTTTACCCTCTGAATAACGGATGAGACTCCCCTTCGTCGTTGTTTACCGATATCGATGCTGTAGGTAGATATCCCGGCTGCTCCCGGCCTGGATCATATCGCGCGACATCGAGCTGTCTCATGCTCCGTACCCGTACACCGCGGGCCCACCCCGGTCACCGGCCCGGCCGCGCGTCGCCGCCTCCCTCAGCCGCCCGGTGGCGCCACCTAGGCGGCTGGAGGAGCCCGCCGCCGCCGCCGCCGCCGCCGCCGCCGCCGCCGGTCGTCAGTCAGTGCGGTTCGGAGCTGGAGGGAGGGAGGCGTGCGGACCGGAACGAGACCCCGCATTTCGCCGGCATATCGGAGCCCGAGGGTGGAGCATGTGAGCTGGCCGGCGGTGTGCCGACAGCGGACTCAGAGGGACGGTGGAGAGATGGCCCGCAGGGGGCGGCTGGGGATCCTCCTGGGACTCTGCCTCATCGGAGCTGCGTTTGGTGAGTACCGTGGGTGGGTTACACCCTCAGGCTGCTGAGTGTCGGGCACACGCCGTGAAGTGCGCTGGCTGTATACCAGACAAGGTGTGTGGTCTGTGATCCAGTACAGTTCATAACTTCAGAGCGTTTCGGGTGGTGTGCTGTGATATGTAGTGGAAGATAGTACTGCAAGTTGTGCCAAGTGTAATGACCAGTAACGCTCAGATTTTAACTAACGATGTAGCGCAACCTAAATGTAGTAACTTACAGGCTCGGTTCTGAAGTGGCGGTCTTACTCAATGGAATGTTACTTCTTGTCAATGATGAGTAATTTACATTTCATTGCCAGTATTCTTGTCATGCTCATGTATCTTATTTCAATTTTACCAGTTCTTGTCAGACTCATGTATTTCTTTTGACGGTATATGAGCACGTCACATCTATACAAAATAGAACCGTTTATTGCCGATGCTTTCTCGCTTTTGGAAGGACTCAGGAAAGAGAGCAATAATCAACCGAAACAAGTAGTCATCCATATATTTTCAAATGATTATAGATGCTGGTGCACTACTACAAGGTACTTATCTAGGCTTTAGATACGCAGCAGTTCGCATCCAAAAGTCAATACCCATCTTTGGTATTATTTATGGGATGTAAATATAAGACATGGAGCATCTCTATGATCGTGACAAGCATAAAGCCAACTGCATACTTCGTAAAAAATTGCATCGCTATGCATCGTCAACAGGAATTATTTATTGACGAAACAGTTATATTCCATCTGCTTGTGCATATTGCCTGTACAAATATTATATTCAGCCATTGAATTCGTTGATATATTTGGTCCCGCCCATGCATATGCCGTCTATTATGGATTGGACATCTGCTACATCATTGTCATACATGACCATTAAACCTGACAAATGACGCATATTTTATTTATGATATAATTGATCATAATAGCATTATACCATGCTATCTGATCTATAATAAGCTGTATATCTATATATCATAATGCCATAACATGCTGTTATAATAGCATGCTTGTCGTCATTAATACAACACATTTGAAATACGTTTAAATCAGCATATTTAAAAAATAAGTATGTTAAATATTGTTTCCAAATAGGTATGCACTGTATTGCACTGCTATTTTTGCACTGCTAATTTTTGACGGCCCTCACCAGTCAAAAATTAGCACAAAACCGAAGTCTCATTTTATTACACTTAATGTAAATTGTAAGCATTAAATCAAATGTTGAATATTACTATTGTGTTAACAGATATATGTGACGGCGCGACGTCCACCGATTCAAAAGTTTGTTTTAGATCGTACCTAGAAAATACAAACAATGCTACAGACTGATCCTCGTCTTCAAAGGAAAAAATAACTGCCCATTAATGTTGCATGTTTGAGACTTCGATCAATAAATAATTCAGTATATTCATGCTACTTGTGGTTTAGTATGTCACTGCCTATGGTGCAAATTATTTTTATAGGTATTAACATTTTATAATAGCCTAAGGCGCACTGCTGCACCTCGTTTCTATAGGTGAACGCTTCCACTATCAAAGGCAAACAATTATGTCCGATTCGCTGTGCCTATGAAGTCCCTAAACCATCAACTACGTAATGAAATGAACTTCATATAAGTGCACCCAAACCCCACCCCGAACTTCATTAACTGTAGGCATGCTACAATGCTACATGATCATGATCTTGAGCTGAAGGTAGACATCGCTATATTCAACATTTGAAAGTCAACGGCAGTAGTGACAAGCGCAAAATATGGCAAAGGTAATCTAAAAACGGGAAGAAAGTTTTGACAAGTTGATTTGCGTGTAGTCTGGGGATTCGACTCTTCGAGCCCAACATCCCACTGTTTATGCACTCTATACATTATGAGCGCAGCCTGGCTGAATTCTCCGTACTAGAGAGCGTTGGTTCTGTTAGCCTTTAAACCCATTAATCATCTTAAATCGAAATCAAAGACGCTTTTATTTCCAGCTAGTAATGACGGGACTTATTTGGCCTGGTGTATGCCATTGACTCTATTCCGCGTGAACGGACAAGGTTACTCGTGTCGAAACTAATGGGCCAATGGGCAGTTCATTCGTTCTTTTGACGTCATGGTTCTCATGCTGCATTAAATTTTCATTTATGAATGCTGAATTTAGGCCTTACGATCTTACGGTATTGATTTGACCTAAAACGCTGTTCGCTTTTAAAATGATTGGGTCGTCACCGAATGAAGTGACTTTCAGTCTTTTCAGAATTACTATTATCCTTAAACGACTTAGCGTGTCATTCAAACTCGCTAACGCTTTTGGAATGCGGTTGTAAGATCAATGTGCGATTGCGAGCAACATAAAGGCGTGTAAGAACTGGTCTCTTGTCACAGCGTGTGCAAAATCCATATTTTAGCATGACTATGATGAAGAAGGTCTTTTCAGCTGTCAGTCTTTACAAGCTCCCCACGCAACTCTACAAGCTTTCTATGAATTGGACTATGAAATGAAGTACTCTGGGAGAAATCTCATGCTCAAATGCAGCTTCAGCATTAAATATCCAAGAAGTTGCCTTCGACTAGGGACGTAGATCTGATACCAGTTTTCCGGAACGGCTTACTGCCAATATCCAGGATGCAGATCTGCCCTAGGCTGTAGATCTGCTCAAGTTTGCTCGAGCGCCTCGCTTCCAGGACATGGATGTCGCTTGTGTAAGATACACTGAACATTGCCCACCTGTTCCGGGAAGATATGATCCCAGAGCGTCAACCAGCGCCTTCAGCGGAGTTGAGCGGCAACTTGTGCCTGTAAACTTTGCATTAGAAGCTCTTAGAAGTACTATTTCAGGGTGTAAAAATGGTCAACTGAGTTACTTGCACGTGGCATGTTTTCAAGCTGTGGGGTGCAGTCTTGCTGGTTTGACAGCCAGTGCTGGCTGGAAACTTTAACACTATGTAATTAGCTTGTGTTCGCCTTCAGATGTTGTTCTGATGTTGCTCTGGACTTGTACTAGTTAAATTATCGAAATTAGCACAACTTGACCTTATCCTCAAATTATTCGAAAATTAAATCAAATACAAAATTATTTCAGGTTTATTCGGGCACTGCCCTTTATCAACCGAATGTAGAAAAAACAGTAAGAAGAGTGTGTATGAAATAATTTTGTCTTTGATTTAATTTGCGAATAGTTTGAGGATATGGTCAAGTTATGCTAATATCAATTATATTATCCTCAGCACGCTTAACTCGCTAAAAAATATTTAGATTATTATTGTATCTTCACAGAGAAACTTCTTCGTAATTTCTCTCTCGGAACACCTAATAAACAGCCCGCTCGTGGTCTCTCCAAAGTACACTTCATTTCCTGACGCCCGAGTTTCTTTAAACAAGGACAGCAGCGTTAAAACTAAACAAAGGTGCACTTTAAACTGCCGTCATTTCTCGCTTGGATCGATATACCAGCGCCACCCCACGTCACTCGCGTTCTGTCAGGCCTCGGTCGAACTGTCACCCGTCAGTCAGCCGTCAACGTGACAGACGGCGATTACCCGGCGCCGCCGACCTGCCGGCTGTCATCATGCCGGCTGTCACCCGTCACACGCAGAATCGTTCGATCGAACCGTGACGCAGTCGAACTTATGTAAGCTCCGAACCTGAAATGTCACCACCGTCGCTCATTGTCAAGTTATTGCGCATGATTCGAGTATGGGTTGGTAGGAACATGTGATCTGACGGATGAGATGTTCAGTCGACTGGCCATGCCCCCACCAAACCACGGGCGGACACACACTGTGACTCCACCACGGACACACACTGTGACTCCACCACGGACACACACTGTGACTCCACCACGGACACACACTGCGACTCAACCACGGACACACGCTGCGACTCCACCACGGACACACACTGTGACTCCACCACGGGCGGACACACACTGTGACTCCAACCACCGGGCGGACACGCTGTGACTCCACCACCGGAGGGCACACTGAACTCCACCGGCCCTGCTCAGTGCTCCGTGTTTACACCATCAAATTACCGACCGTATGGTTGGACATGTCAGTCCGATGTTTGCCCTGGAGCTGGTAAACCGACCGGCCGGTCATTTCTGCCCCGGTACGTCCCTGAACCGTCAGCGCGCGCGCCGCGCCGGCCGCGGCCCGCCCTCCGCTCGGCGCGGCATGCGTGCGCCATACGGCTGGGAGCGCTGATGGCAGTGCAGCGCCATTACGGCACCTATAATCAGTCCACAAAGGGACGTGAGTTGCATGCTGCCGGCTCTAATGTGAAACTCAGCCGCGCGGGCGGCGGCGGGCGGCGCCGTCAGCGACGCGCAACGGAGCTGCAGGCCGTTCCAGTGCCGCCGCCAGCGACACTGCAATCATGAGTGAGACCGACGACGCCTGCATTACAGGCTGAGTGCCTCTGTCGGTTGGCTGCGAAATATCGACGACAAGGAGGTTTCGACGTAGCGCGACGAAAGTAGACGTAGGCAGACCAAGAAGCAGGAAACAATGCAGGGATGTGTGAAGGCATGATTGGGTAGTAGATTGGTTGTGGCAGTGGGTGCCGTGCTGTGCTCTTGTCTTGGGCATGTTGAAAAGACAGCTGTTTAGGCCTCTGTTCGTGTCTGAGTAACGCTATCAGAGGGGGCTAGTGAGGTGCCGGCATAACCAACCAACTTTGGCCTTCGCTGGTACCGAGTTGGCGCAAGGAGAGAACTAACTCACCGGCTGTGGCCTACCTACACCGCTCCCTGCGGCGATGTCGGGGTGGCGGTGACACAATGTGACCCTCTGCCTGTGACCTCTGTTGCTGCCTGCGGCGATGTTAAGGTGGCGGTGACACAATATGACCCTCTGTCTGTGACCTCTGCTGTTGCCTGCGGCGGATCTGAGGCGGCCGAGGATGGTACCTCCGTCGCCGTTCACCCGGCCTCTGTCGGCCGACATGCGAGTCTGTCATTCTGGCACCATTAGTCAAACAGGCCGGCATAACTGGCGGCTGGCGGCTCGATGGCCGCGGGTCACGCGCACCCACCCACTCCCCTCCCCCGGCCCCACCCTCCTCCTCCTCCCGCGGCCAGCTCTTCAAAGGGCACGGCCCAGAAACTGAGCTAGACCAGCGCTGCTAAAAAGTCCCGTTCCGGTCCAAGTCACTTAAAACAAAGGGCCGCTGTTGTCGATGCCAAAGAACTCGGCGAAAATGCGAACCAGTTGCCAAACTAGAGGAGCGAGTTGGGTGCCAGTTACGTGACTCTTAGCCTTTAGGAAGCTGGCCAATTCATGAAAATAGCAGAGAGTGGATCAATGTGTTGATGTGCTCATGTGCATGTTGAATTTATAAAACTCGAGATTAGATCTGGGCGTCATTAACCGCTACTCTAAACACAGTGAATCACCTTGGGGTTCGCTGCAGCGACTTTGGATGAGGATGTGAGCTGGCCGGCGGAGCGCGGGCGCAGCGGATGCGTGCATCAGTGCACTCACAGCTCGTCACCTCAGATACCGGGGGTCATGCGGACGCTTCCGGCTTGGCCGCAGTGGGTGGGGCTAATCCAATTTCGGCCTCATACCGCGCACGCTGCACGTTGTGAGAGCTGGCGCCGGCACACGCCATGCAGATGTCGGTAGGAAGCGGAGCTCGGGCAGCGGGCTTACATCACGGTGCACCGGTCCAAGGGTGGGGTGAAGGCTAAGTCGCCAGTTCGCCGAAATAACGGGAACTCGGAGCCCGCCTGGCTGCATGCTGGCTGTAATAAGATATGCCAGCTGCACGGGGTTAGGACACGCCTGCCTGCGCTTATCTCAAACAGCGACTCATGAGCTGACCGGTGCCACGGTGTGACAGCATGCTCTCAAGTCTCACCGGCTTTGGCCACGTCTTTGTTGACATCAAGCCAGGAGATTCAGCTGAGCTAGCTGAGAGAGCTACATTCCGCTGTCCACACGGCATGGGACGGCCGAGTTAATAAACTGGCCCGCGACACCCGAGGTTTACGCTCCACGTGACAGTGTAATTTACACCGGCGATCGCGTTACGCCCGACAGTGACAGTCGAGTTACACTCGGAACGACCGCCGACAATGAGCGGCGCCGGCCACGGCGCGCGATGTAATCTGAGGGCGTCGCTGCGCGCGGAACAGGCTCGGCGGCCGGGCGGCCGGGCGGCCCTCGTCCGTCGCGCGGGTCATCTGAAGCCATCTGACGCCGGCACGAACCTCCCATCTGTCCACAGCCGGGGCAATAAACGTCCGTCACGGCCGGACTGGGGAGGGGCGTGTCTCCCCGCGTCGCTCCTTCACAGATGACACCTGTATAACGCCGCCGGTGACAGCCGCCCCCTCCGGACCCCGCTCCGGACCCCGCTCAGAACCCCGCTCAGGACCCCGCTCAGCAGCGCGAGCCGCCCGGCCGACGAGGAGCTATGAAAGACCGGAAGATGAGCGGATTACAGTCATTTGTCATCGCCGCCCAGCTATTCGTGGCTGCTGGGGGAGGGGTGGGTGTCGGCGGGTCATCTCAGCGCCTGTCGGTCAGCCTGACGCGACTGTAGGCGGCTGAACTGACGCGACTGAAGACGGCAGAACTGAACCGGCTGAAGACGGCAGAACTGACGCGACTGAAGGCGGCAGAACTGACGCGACTGAAGAGGTTCACTGCCCCGGCTCTGCCCGGCCCGGGCGACCACCCCGCCCAACCCACGCTGATAATGAGCGGCATTAAAGCCGGTGCCGGGCCGCTCAGACGGGTAACGGCCGCGTCGATAACGTCGCAGCGCCGACGACGCGTCGTAACTGTCGCCCAGCTGCACCACTCGTCGCCGGTCGTCGCTGCTCGTCGCCGGTCGTCGCCGCCGCGCCGCAGCACGCCACGGTGGATGGAACAATGGCGCACTGTCACCGGTGGAGACGGCGGGACGCACCGCGATGCTGCGATACGGCTGTGCCAGGCCGTCCCGCGTCGGCGACGGCGGCGACGGCGGCGCGGCGGCGACGAGGGATGGCGCGGCGGCGGCGAGCGACGCCGCTGACCACATGTGATCTGGAGCGCGTCCAGAACACGCCGCACAGCTGTCTAAACCGGGATCACACCGCATCGCGCCGCCGCTCTGTGGAGCGCCGCGCCGCACGGCGCCGCTGTCGCTCCTCGCCGCACACCGCAGTCTGTTTATGGACGGCCATCAGCGCGCGTGGCTGCATGGGGCTGTGAGAGAATGAGAGAGCACAGAAACGGAGCCGCTGGGAACGACCAATCGGTCTGCGTGACGTGACGTGACGCTACGTCCAGCCGTGACGTTACGTCCAGCCGTGACGTTACGACCAGCCGTGACGTTACGTACAGCGGGACGTTACGACCAGCCGTGACGTTACGACCAGCCATGACGTTACGTCCAGCCGTGACGTTACGTCGTTACGTCCGGCTGGAACCTGAGGGTATGTCTAATCGGGACGCACATATAGGACGTGGATCGTCAGGATTCAGGACCGTATAAGTTCATTCGGTCGGCATCGGCGGAAAGAGGTTGTCTTTTCCCATTCGAGTCGTCGGGTTTGGATGGTCCTGTTCGAATCGTCGATGGTTTGCTGAACTCAAATAATGTCTCGACAGATTTGCTCACTCTGACTGCTCAGACAACAGCGGAACTTGTTCACAGTCGACAGCTTGACGTCAATCAAGACTGGATGGAGCTGTCCGCTTTCGTCTGTCAGTTTGAAATTTAATCCCTGGTCTGGCTGTGCGTCTGTTAGCTTTCCAACACAAATCTTACCGGAAAGATAAAGAAATTCAGACACATTTTGTGCTCGTAATTGTTGCACTTTTCCCCATCAGCGTACCACAAGCAATATTGTGTAAGCACTCACATCCAAACTTTCGGTTGTGCGACCAGTTTGTGTCATTTTTTACCTGCAGTCGGCCGCGGCAGTAACCTGGCGTAACGTTGGCGTCGGCGACCGAGTGATTCGGCCCGCGGGGCAATCGATGTGTGCGGCGCCGGTGACGGCGGGGCGGCCGGCCACTCCTGCCTGCGGACTGCGGCGGCCCGCTGCTCCCTGCTCCCTGAGGCTTTCCATCGACCTGACGACGTCTGGAGACCGACCGGTGGTCACGTGGGGGGGGGGATCTTCTTCGTGACGCCTCGGGGTCTGCTGAGATGGTTAGATGTGAATGGTGTGGGGATGTGGGGTGTTGAGGTGTGACCAAGCGGTCCGCGACTCGCACGAAACTGGACTAATATAGGAGTTCATCAGAGCTTAGTGCGACTGAGAGCCTTCTTGCCAGGTTGCGACACATTCGGACACATTGAGGCCAATTTTAACGCGCCATCACCAGACAGGACCCACCGCGCTCCATCGAGACCCGCGGAGACCGACCAGAGCCCGCCAAGACACATGTCAGGGCCGGCCAGGACTCAGCGGCGCCAGAACATCTCCTCCTGTCCCGGCGTCTGTCACCGTTCACCCGGAGAGTGACAACAGAAGCGGCCCGCCCCTGCCAGGCGGCCTGATGTCATTATAATGACATCAAGATGATGACGCTGTCCTCCAGCTGTCCCGTGCTCGGCGCAGAGGACAGGGAGGGCGGTGCTGGGACTTGCACGTCAGGCGCTGCAATCATTTCTTTTGCTGATTTTTTCTCTCTAGATGAGGCTTCTCGCGGTACTGCAGAGCGTCGGAGCATGTGCGTGATGAATGTCTGTCTGACCGCCCCGCTCAGCCGGGATCAGCTCGCGGGCGGAGCGGTTGGGTGTGAGAGACAGTCTGTGTTGGCTCGGCCATTCTTTATCCAGCCGAGATCTGGTCTGCCTCCGTCTCAATGATGGAAGACGACGCGTGCCAGTTGATCCCTTCCTTATGAGCTGATGGAGCCGCGCTGACGAGGTGGTAACGTCTAGCGCCTAGCGGTGCACGACAGACCCGGAGACGAGTCTGGAGACGAGCCCAGAGACGAGCCCGGAGACAGCCTACCGGCGGGTGACAGCTCAGCCTTCGTCTCCGCTGACAGTTCACTCGGCCTCAGGTGTCGCCTCCCCGAACCCCACCGCCCATTAGCCCTGAGACGCCACCCGAGCCGTCAGCTCACCTGGGTGTGTGACACGGGACACCGCCGCCGACGGCGCTGCGACAGGTCACCGGGTCAGCGGCAACACGCGACGCGACCGCGTCCGGTGCCGCAGGTCGACCTGGCGCCGACCTGGCGCCGGCCGGGCGTCGGGCGCCGCCGGCGCGCTGTGTGTGTCTGGCGGGTCGATACGGCACCAGGTGCTGCGGCGGTGGGCTGCTCATTGTGTGTCGGCGCCGGGATCTCAGGTCACGTCCGGACGGCGACAGGCGACGATCAAAGACGGGCGTTTCCATGCGATCGTGACTCCCGTGTGATATAGAGTCTCCCTGTGTATGGCGCGGAGCTGACGCATGGCGTGCGCTGTTTGATCAGCACACGTACGGTATTGTGCGGCGGGTAATGAGTTGACTCAGTTCGGGTCGGGTCGGCGGCGGCGCGCCGGCTACGCGACAGGTCATTATTGTTGGGCCATATGCAGCCGGCGACATTCATGAATTCCCACAATGACACCATCCAACGTATAGATCGCGCTCAGTAGCCGTGCGCTAAGGGCGTCGACTGAACGCCAGCGTGCCAGCTCACTGGCGGGTGTTTGGCGCGATGGGCGCGGCCGGTGGCCGGTTACAAACACCGTCAGCGCGCCAGTCGGCCGCGGCCGGATCTCCACAATCATTGTCGATCATTTGGTCGGCGGGTATCGCGGCTGGTGGCGCCGCTGGAGGTCGTGGCCTAACAGGAAGGCACAGCAGAGGTCGAGTTAAGGTCCCCTCCATCAGTTAGAGCGCTGTGCAAATAATGGCGCTCAATACGGGGTCGGATCACGCACTGCGCGCCAGCAGTGGGCCGACATTGCAGCACGCACTGTCCACACGTACGCAGTGTTTCAATTAGGCGGCCTGTGTTCGTTCGCGGCGAATCAGCGGCGATCCGCGGCGCTGTGGGGATCGCCCGCCCGATTTCAGCAGATGGAACGGCAGTGCGGACAGCCCATTATAGGTTTTAGTGGGATTTCGTCCGGCCGGGCGGAATGATAAACGATGGCGCCGGACGGCCGCTGCAGTGGTGCCGCAGCACCTCGCGCTACTCCGTGCAGGGGTTTCTCTCACGCACCGGACGCCACCAGCCGGCGGCCATGTTTGCTTTGCACTCAAGGGTAACCGGGGAGATCATTGGACGGTGCCTTCCACTCCGCGGACAGGGGTCGGGAGGGCATGAATCTGGTGGGGGGGGGGGCAAACTGTCGCCAGCTGGGCGCTGCACTGCAGACCCAACTTCGAAAGGGACGGCGCGCAAGTTCGGAATTGCACCAGACGCCCCATAAAGCGGCCGGGGATGGCGTGGGCGTCGGATTGAACACGTCAGCCGTCGGAGTTTATGTTGATTAACGCGGTCATTTGGCGCGCCGAAAATAAAATGGATGCCCCGATTCTGATGGCATATGCTCGGGTCTCTTGATTCCCCCGCTGAGATTGGCGCAAAGTGAGCGCATCGAATCGCGAAATAGGCAGATGATGCATGGCTTGCCTGTTCGCGGTCTGGACGCTGTCAAGAAAAATGAAGTGCTCTGTCGTGACAAAAACGCTCATTTCTGATCCGGCATGCATTCGCCGGGCGACTCACCATTTACAAGCGGAGTGAACGTTTGACAGCTGAATCCGGCTGAGAGATGCACCTTTCGCCTGCACGAGACGTGCATAGATGAGATGTGAGCAACCGTGGACGTCAGCGCCCGAGAGGTGCCCTCGCCACGTCGCCGCGCGCTGATGTTAATAAATGCGGCTATGTCGACAACGCTGGCAACTCGCTGTCGGCTAATGAATTTATGTGCGTCATTCGAGAGAGCATCCTGCTCTGCGAATATTAACACGGCGCTCGATTTTGGCGGCCAAATTCCGACGGTCGTCTATAGGGACCCTGCTGCAGTGAAGTGCCCTCTACACTGCGCCGGAGAACTGAGAAGGCTCGTGATTGGCTGGAGACAAAGAGCGCCTGGTCGAGGAGGGCTGGGCTCGGACACGGCCGGGGCAGAAAACCGAGCGTCGGCCGACGGGAGGCGTCGGCGCGGGGGAGACGGGACGGGACGACGGCCCTCCGCCGCATCGCCGCCAGATGTCGCCCCTGATTGCCTTCACTAGAGCGATGCGTCTTTCGTCGTCTTGATGGACCCAAATGCGTCGCCAGATTAGTGTCGCTGGCCGACTGGCAGGACATCAGGACGTCTTGATGATGGAACCGGCTGGTGGTAGTGGCTTGAGGTAAAGTTATTAACACAAGTTGGCAGAAATCTTTGAAACTTTTAGATTAAAAGTCGAACATGCTCAGGGATGTAGGAACGTCACGAAAAGTGGGGGCAGTGAAACCTTGATCTCGTCTTGAGCAGCTGCGGATCCAGAGCGGGAGTTGGGGGTCAAAATTTCACCAAGTTTCACACAATTCTGAAAACTTATCGGATTTCGCTTGCTTATGCATTAATAGCTGATTTAAAGCAAATTTTATTAAGTAAAAAATGCTTAGATTTCCTTCTATATCATGAAATATGTCATTTTTGCCAATTTCGGACGGTTTGAAGGAGACAATTGTCCATTTTTCCCAACCGTAGGTCCGCCAATGGCCTTGAGAGAAATTAAATCCCCTTTGACATATTCTCTCTTCTTGTCTTGACAAACCTTTTGCATCAACTTTTTCGCACCAAACAAAATTAAATATTGCAGCAATACATTTGGCAGGAATGTGAGTGACCCATGGCCCACGCCACCCTCCTCAGTCCTCACCTGTTCTTACTCCTATGAACATGCAAACAACATTTAGTTACATTGATATGAAACTCAGCTGTTTAATTGTTTTATCTGATTAATATGTACCTATTTTCATTCTCTTCCCTCAGAAACTCCCCAGCTGACGTTCATCTGAATTTTATGACTATGAAAAATCATTTTTGAATTCATTTGTATAATGATAGAGCACCTCTGTTGTAATTTATTATCCACCTTTGTAGCGTTTAACCTCTGAGACGTCGGCGGCGGCACAGCATATAGCACCGAGACAGTACCTACTCCCTATGTATCGCATGGACAGTGACCTAGGCCGCATAAGCTAGCGACCGCAATATGAGCCGTGCAAGCACACGGCTGCGACATAGTACAGCATACCGCGGCATTGCCTGGTCGTTTGGTCTCCATGGCAACGTCAGCCTGCCAGCTGGGCCGTCTCGCACTCGGGCGATTGTTCGCATGCAGAGCTAATTTGCCGGCGCGTTTCGAGGCGCGGCGCGTCAAATGAAGCGTGGCCGAAACGCGACACCCGTGCGCCGCCGGAAGGGGTGACAAATTGGGGAGCCGCCGCGCCGCGGGCGGGGCGGGGCGGTCCGGGGCGGGACGCCGCTGAGTGGAACGGGCAGGTGGCGTGAGGGTTGCCTGCACCAGGAGCTGCCGTCACAAATCAGACTTATCTGAATAGCACACAGAAGGCATTAAGAACGACACAAAGTCGTATTTCGTACTGTCACGCAATGGTGCATACTGCATACCATTACCATTTACCTGTAATGTTGGCCAATCTGAATCAATCGGGCTACTTAAACAACAAGCATCACCCACAAGTATTGTTTTCGCTAAGCCTAATAACCCGCATGACTTCTGTTCTCAGCTCTCTTTGTATTTATTATTCTTGACGAAAACGAAAGTGTTGTCGGGTTCGTCTGACACCATCAGACCGCTCGGGCCGGCCGGGGATCAGTGGGGTGCGGAGCAGGGCACTGGGGTAGGCCGGCTGCACTCTGTTTATTCCGCTGTCCCCACCTCCATCAATCAGACACAGTGTGTATTCCTAAGCGTGACTTCCGGGCCGAGGCCAACACCGCCGTCACTTCCTGTATACCCGAACCGCACGCCGCGTACAAATAAACAAATATACGTTATATCATCCGGCTGGAGGCGTCGCGCTCCACCACAAATGATCGCTCCCTTCTCCACCCTTCTCTTCTCCTACCTGCAGCATCTGCAGTTCCAGAGCGCTTCCCAGGGCTATTCCGGAGGGGCCTGAACCATTTTCTCGGTTCGAGTGTCGTCGGAGGGGAGAAAAGTATCGCCCCTTGTCCAGTGGTCCCCTCCAAACCTCCTCCAGCTCTCCCCTCCCCGCGCACCTCTCTCCTCTGGCGGCCAGACCTCGCGCACCGGTATGATAAATAAACGGAGCGTGTTTACAGCCGGTCTCGGATCAGTCTGCTGCGGGGCTCCTCTCTGCTCGGCGGCACTCCTGTGGCCGTACCGCCGCCGCCCGCCGCCGCCAGAGTGGCCTGTCAGTAGAGCGAGACAAGGCGACGGGAGATCCCCGCGGCGATCCGGCGACAGGCTCAGCGTATCGCGCCTCCCTCTGATCCCCTCCGCGGCACTCCCTCCCCGCCGAGGGTCCTCATAATCCCCTCCTGCAGCCCCACACGGCTCTCTCTCTCTCTCACTCTCTGTCCTCTCCCCAGCCATCTCAGGCCGCCCACACCTCCACGAAGATGTGTATCATGCAAATGCTGACAAATGATCGGGACGGCAAAAACGGCGGCCCCGTGCGGTTTTTGTCGCCTTCGGCCAAATGCGCCGCTCTCGGTCGGCACGGAGGCCGGCTCGGGGGGACATTCCGGACGGGGGAGGGCTGAGATGGGGCTGCGGCGGGGCTGTGGCGGGGCTGTGGCAGGGCTGTGGCGGGACTGTGGCGGGGCTGTGGCGGGGCTGTGGCGGGGCTGTGGCGGGGCTGTGGCAGGGCGCCGTCGGGGCTGAGGCGGGGCTGTGGCGGGGCTGTGGCGGGGCTGTGGCAGGGCGCCGTCGGGGCTGAGGCGGGGCTGCGACGGGTCGAAGCTGTGACAGAGAGGGCTTTGACGGGGCATGGTGGGCTGAGGACGGATGGAGACCTCCAATCGGACACTGCAGCCCGCCTGTGCACACGGCTGGATAAGAACGAACTGTACATACATACACACATTTAGTACTTCCAGTACAAAGTGTAGTGTGCGGACAAAACACAGCTGATTGCATCTTATAGGCATTATACCTATATCGCATCGCACAAATTGGGCGCATTTAACAGAAGCGTGGACACTATCGCTTGGAACATTTAGCTGGTTGCAGAAGTACTTAGAACCGTTTACCTGTTATAGCTTTACTGTTGGTTTTCGCCTCTCTCTGGCTGACCAGCATGTCTCCTATCTCCGCTGGAGCCGTTTGCTGCCGTCCGTAAGAGCCATACCCTTCTGCAGCTTCTGCAGACGGCGCGCGGACATGCAAGCGGCGTTTGACGGTACCGGGAAGTGAGTTAATACGATGATCATGGGGCTGGGTGGTCCCCAACGGGCCATTTCTCACAGCTGGACATGGAAGAAGCCATCAAAGCGACACCGACCGGTAGCGGGCAGTTGCGTTTTAGAGTCATGCTCAGGGGTCACGTGAACGGGCCGCGTGAGTACCTACGGTTCGTTCGGATACACTGCACCTCCGCTTCTCATAGCCTGACCTGTGGATGGCTATCGCACATAAAACTCATATGGATGACTGGCATGGCCACTTCGCTATATTTCTGTATTTAATGTATTTATAATGTAGAGTATCATGTCTTAAGTATATGGTCGATTACCATATGGAAAACAAAACCAGAACGTAATATTTGATGCGTTGAACACGTGTTAGCTTAACAATTGGACTGGGTTTCATGCACCACTGTTTCCGAGCCACACCCGCAAATGCCAACCCGTTCTACCCAATATTCCTTACGGCGATCAGATTCTGCCTCCCCCCGTTGGTTTTTCGCTTGCTGCTCCTTAAATGCTTAAGCTAGCGTCTTAAAATTGTCAGAGGTCAGTTCTTTTCCCATACTTGATTTAAACATGTTATGCCAAGACTTAAACCAAATCGGCCAAGCAGAGGCGGTGCCAGGCTCCTATTTTGGGGAGGGTAGTTACGAATGCGGTTGTGTGGCACATCTTCCTTCGTTATTTGCGGTGCAATAAATCCATCAGAAACATTTCACTGCAATATGCATCATAGATTCAGGGATTTTACATATTTTTGGCAGAGGCGCACTCAGGTACACAGAATGGGAGAAGATACCCTCCCTCAAATTAGGTCCACCTCCAAATTAACAAGATGATAAAGCGTTATGCGCATAATTCCCCACATTGTTAACCTGGCTCCGCCTATGCGCATTTTATTATATTTAACCAATTTCAGCAAATCATATTCACATGTGACGTTCATACCGCCCCAAACAATCACTAACAGCACATATTTGTTGTCAGAAAATCCCCCCCCCATTCAACATCCCTTCAGACTCCTGAATACAGGTCTATAATTGTTAATTTTGGTACTTGTCTTTTGACATTTTGAAGATCAGTACATTTTAAGTTCAAAAACGATTAGGTAATACAAATCGGTCGAATGTTCGTATTATTGCCCTATGGCCCCATTTTTTTTAACAAAAAAAAACTTCGGGGTCCACAGAGAAGGTACCTTTGTACGAAGAATCGAATGGTGTTCGTCCCATCAAAATCGACCAAGCGGTTCCAGAAATATCTGGGGGAATCTGCCCCCCGCACGTTAACGTAATTCTAGCCGCCTGCAATGAATATGGCATCGCTTTTCACTGAGAAGGATGAAAGCCGCCTTACCAGTGTTTTGGGGCTACCATTACGCCAATCATTATAATCTCAGAGACAGGAAAATGGCATTGAACATGTGCCGTAAATCAATAAATCGGATTACTTTTAAGATATTGATTTAATTGCCTTATGACATGATTTTAATTACCTTATGACTCATATAACGTGCTCAATCGCAAGTTTACGGAGGACCTGTATAGTGTATACCTTCCCAGTCTGTTGCAATGTGCAGATGTTTCGATCTGGGTCGCATTGCGTGGGGTTGATCTGATACATCGTGCATTATTTGGGCGGGAGCGCCAACCGCAATCTACGACGATCAGCCATAAAACAACAATTATGCGTACAGTTCAGGATAAAACAATGGCCAGCCAGGCAACAGAAGGTTGTTGTCGATTTTTTTTTCCTCGCGAATTACGATCGTAAATGTCCCTAATGTAGGATAATTTTTACACTTTCTGCAAATGACGCCAGGTATATATAGAGTCTGCCCAAAGTTGATACCAACTATTCTGCGAATACATTTGACTCCAATGTACCTATTCAGCACAATGATTTTTAAGAACAAGGACGGTTGTTGATCTGAAAGCTTTTGAGTGTAGCGAAGGTAAAAGCTTTTTCAATTACGTCACCTTCAAGACATATACAATTTTGTTTTACAATATATCAATGTTTTAGCATTTTGGAGAAAATAAACATCGTTCAACCAAACAATTTAAACTCTAGACCTGAATCGAAAAGCAGCGGCGCGCAGCGACACCGCTTTCGGCACAGCTATTTGGTCATCAATTACCCACATTATGAGCTTTTTTGACCTCAGGTCAGGTCATCAGACGTCACGTGACCACGCTTTCGAAAAAGTATTTGATCGCACCACAGCCACAATTTGTAATCTATCATTTTCGAACTTACAGGAGTTCATAAGGTTATAAGTGCCTACAATTCGTACATGTCGAATTTTGTATATCGCTTACCTCATGTCGGGGCAATTTCGTGACATCCCATTGTAAGTCAAAGGGGAAATATTCAAATCCTTCCTTTTCCGAGAATACGCATATCAGTTCAATTTCTTTTGTATCCTGTTATAATAAGCCATTATAGATGACCCAGGTGCATTTTTAGCTCAGTTACCCTTAAATGGTCAGCCGAGGTCATTCGAGGTTAACAACAACTTTTTGTATCAATAACTCTCGACAGAATGAAGTTAGATGAGTGAAACTGGCACTAGCGTTTGTCTCGCCCAGACACGTCTCCCGATATGCCACATGACCTACTTGGGTCACTACTTGACCTTGATCTGAGGTCATATTTTAAGTTGACCTGGTCAACAGTCAACATTGATCTGACGAAGCGCCTTGACAAGACAAACGCGATGACATCAAATGTATTGCCTTATCTTTCTTAGGTGAAACCACTGGCGGATACAGAGGGGGGCTGCAGAGGGGCGCAACCTCCCCCAGGCGCCAGGGTCGCGGGGTTGAGCCGTGCTTTGGCCTCCCCAAGCCGGGGAGGTTCGGGTGGAGGCCAAAGCACGGCCAGGCCCCGCGACCCGGGCGCCTGGGGGAGGCCGCGCCCCTCTGCAGCCCCCTCTGGATACGCCCCAGGGTGAAACACTATTTGCAACAACAAAAAAATGCCAACAAATATAATTTTTGACATTTGATGACCGAGCCTTATCTATTTACTTGAGCAGAAATCTGAGGTCACTTTGGCGTTTGCATTTATGCCGTTTGTTCCTAGCTAGTAGCTAACATGGTGTCCGATATATTTGTTAACTTCCGTATTGAAGTCTTATAACTGGAAAGTCTGGCCTTTGATGATCTTTTGATAACCCTTAATTTTGACCTGAGCCAAAATAATTCCGCAATTTTACAATTTATTTTTGACGAGCTTTCGACCAAATTTTAAGTTTTTTGTCTACGTCCCATAGAAGCCGAGTTCAAGGTGTCTTAAAATAACGGCACGGCGAAGGTAGCGCCAAGCACCGGCAAGGTTCGGGTCAATAAACTGTCGCTTTACCCCTATCGACCGGTCTGCGCCGAGCTGACACTGCAGTCCACATGACCTGACCTGCACTCTGACCTCCCACAGGCGACAGCGGCGCACCGCGCATCACCGAGCAGCCGACCAATGAGCTCGTGGTGCGAGGTCAGCCGGTGACCTTGAACTGCAAGGCCGAGGGCGAGCCGACGCCGCGCGTCACCTGGTTCAAAGATGGCCGACTGCTGGCGCCGGGCGAGGGGCCGAACTTTCTGCACGGCAGCTCGTTGTATTTCGTCGAGGTGCGGAAAGAGGACGACGCAGGAGTGTACTGGTGTGAGGCGGCCAACCGGCACGGCGTGGCCCGCAGCAGGAACGCTACGCTGCAGATAGCAGGTGGGTGCACGACGACCAGTGGCGTCGCCAGGCCATTTTTAGTCTCGGGGGGGGGGGGACAACAGGATTTTTTTTATCAGGGAGATCATCAGTGGTATAATCAAATTCCACTCCTCGTCGGGTCGTCGTCAGATGCATAGCGTTTTATCTAGTGCGAATTTATTTTGCCCAAAGGGGGCATCGCCCCCATGCCTCTCCCTTGGCTACATCCCTATACCAGAAATACGTGCGGATAAAAAAAAAACGAATCCAGTACAGATGCTTGATCCCAGATCTACTGAGACCATTCACCATAGTATCAGTTTGTGCATATCCAGGATTCACCGTGATCGGAATTACGGATACCAATCAATTTTCGAAGAATCCGTTGGAATCCCACGGGTAAAAATAGGATATTTGGTGTCGAGGGCCAAACCTCTGGACGTGGTCACTGGTCAACATAACAACATGAAACGAAAATAAGTCGCACGGGGAGTCGTATTACACTAAGTATTCTGCAAGTGCCAACACAAAACTTGGAGACTCAGGCTAGACACATAATTCGTGAAGATGAATTAAAAACATAGAACACATCCAAATTCAACGTGGAGAAATTATGTCACGACACAAGTTCACAGCCTGCGCTCAAAATGAGGTCCACCACTATGGACGCACGCTTGGAGACGCTTCGGGAAGGCACTGACTGTCGGCACTCGCTAACAGCCTCTGGAAAAACTGTGTCCAGAAGGTCCTGAGCCGGTTCTTCAGCTCTTCGACGTCGCAAACCCTTTCTGCTTTAAGAACAATTCGCCCAACTCTCCCCAGACGAAAAAAAATCAAGAGAATTCAAGTCCGGACTTTTAGTCGGCCAGGCTTCCGGCTCGATGTAGCCGGGACATGATTCTTCCAGAAATTCTCTAACATTTCGAGACGTGTGACATGGTGTAAAGGGCAATAATGTAAGGGGCAACAATGCAGATGAAATTGGCAACAATACTTGCGCGTGCCATTAACTAGACAGTGGATCCTCTGATTCGAGGATCTGATTTACGGTCGTTTGTATGGAAATCGTTAATGCTTTTAAATCCCGAAGTCGTTTCACTAGAGTTTGTGCCCACAAACTTTTTCTTTCGACATCGTGTAGCAACATATGAATATCTATCGATGTATGGTTATAATGATCTTAACGTTAAATTGTTCGCTCTTTCGAATGATATAGGTGGTGTTTCTTTCCGGGTAAAAATGTGGCAGATATGAGGCGAAGAACATAGGGGTGCAATTTTTTATGAAACACACTGTATTCCGTCTTTTTAGTCTATAAGAAATTGATTTCGTATTTCTTTCAACAAAAATGTTTTTTTATTTTTTTTTATTTTAATGATTATAAAAAATCCAAAATCCAAGATATCAATTTGAAAGAAAGACAATATTTCCGTTCTTCTGACGTTTTTCATTTTAAATTTACTTCAATACTCGATTGTCTACGATTTGTTTGAACATTTATCGTTTTTCCACCAAATAGTGCATGTGATGACGTCATTAAAACGTCATTATCTTAAAAAACACAAACTCAATTGTATTTCATATTTGTGAGAAGACGTATAAAGGATGCAGAATACGATACTGTAAGTTTTACGTCGATATCTACCAGTTTTCAAGTGATTAAAAAAATCCGGGAGGAGGCAGATTTGGTCTAAACATCACTGGACCTAGAATGTTGTATTCAATTATGTTTTTTCTTCGTCTTCTCGGTATTATGTATCCCAATGTGGAGGTACGATATCTGAGTTTAATATTGTGGAATTTAAGATCAATGGTCGCGTCTTGTCGCCTAAGTGTTCCTTTTCATGTAATTCTTGGTAAAAAGTGCTCTTGACTCTCTCAGCCATTCATCCTTTCAGTAACATTTCTCCTTTCCCAGCGAATCATTTGTGGTAATATTCACTGCAATGTGCTTCTTATTCATGCCATCCATTTCGAAACTAACCAGCCATTGTTAGACGTGTATTGCAGCATGTACGATCTGCGGGCGGCTGTTCACTCCCGCTTTGTATCTAACTATTACCTATCCTAACGACCGCTGTGCTGAAAACCGATCACCACTCAGCCAGCAAGGAGCCCGAGCCGCTCAGACGCACATCAAAGACGGCCGAGTGTCGGTGGTAGGCCGACTTATAGATTCATTGAAAGTCTTCTTCTGCACAATGCCCCTCTAAGCACCGCGTCTGCATAACAAGCATGATGCAGTGTATGGTAATGGGCCGGCTGAGACGCGGCGATGATTTATCGAGCACGCACCGGGCTGCAGTCTGAAGAGACACGGAGCGTGTCCGGTCGTCTCGAGACACGGAGCGTGTCCGGTCGTCCCGACACCGGCCAGCGAGAGCGGCATACGATCCTCCGCGACGGCGAATTATGCCATCGCCGGCTCGGATGGAGGCGTTTGCGCGCCGGCGAACAGGGGATACAGTGTAACGACACTGCATTCTAAATCAGGCCGGCCGCTCCGCGCGCGAGACAAGTGGACCGCGCACGAGACGAGCCGATGCAGGGGCGACGGCGAAGAGCAGCGAGCCCGCGCGGGACGCATGATCAATTCATTTGATTTCGCCGTAAGGCTCACCGGCTCCCGTCGTGAATCTCCGGTGAAGTTGCAGATTAACCGTTTGAAAGGTGGATTTGCAGGGTCAATTTGTCTCGAATGGGCCAAGCGCGGGAGGCTCGGCGTCGGTGTGCAGAATACCTCGCCGGACTGCTGTCTGCGCACTGCTCTGTCCGAGAGAGACAGCCGTGTCACGACGGGTGTCATCGCCGTGCCGCAGCCGTCATCGGGGCGTCGCGTCGGCCCGCCCCGGGGGCCGCTGTCACGCCGGCCGTCACCGTGTCATCGGGGGCGGGTCCTGTGGCCGGCGGCGGCGGCAGCGCGTGCCGGCCGTGTCAGCGCCCTGTCCACCGCGGCGACAGAGCGGCCCGCCCGTCCTCACCGTCCTCACCGTCCGCCCCTGCCGCCCCCGCCCCCGCCGCTGGGCTGGCCGCTGACCGGCGCGCAGGGGTCGCCGTGCAGGCCTCACCTCGGCCAGCGGCGCGCTGCACGACGGCCGTGCTCGCGCGTGCGTGCGGCGTAGTCGTGAGCCGTGCCGCGGCCGCAGTCGCCGCTGGTCGATATGGCCGAGCGGCGAGCTGCGGCGAAAAATAGCCCCGCTGACACCCATCAAAGGCAATCGGTGCGGGAGCGCGCCGTCGGCGAGCGCTCCGCCTGAGACGCATATAGAGCCGGCCAGTGCAGCACGAGTTGGAAAGAGTTCGCCGGAACCTACCTGTTTAAACGGTCGTTAAAGTGGCCGGAGAAGACAAACTACGCGGCCGGAGAAGACAAACTACGGCCATGGTTTCGGCGAGAGGATGGCTCACCCGGTTTAAAATCGGGATTGGAGAGCTGGTAGTTTCGGAAAATGGATGTTTCAATGCTGTTCTGGTTCAGCTGCTGTGAATGGAGCTTGGGAGCGGAGTCGGTTCTAGAAATGAAATAAACCCGGCTGGCCGTTTCCAGATCGCGGAGGCATGACTTCATTGCTGATGTCTGGTGAACTCGAACCCCCAGTCCCGGTGGGGTCTCGACGACATGGCAGGCACGAGTCAGCGAGTCGCCTCCCACCAGTTCCCGACTCGAGTCGAATAAGTGTCCCCGAGTCGAGTCACACGAGTCCCCGAGTCGCGTCAGCTCCGCACACGCGCCGCTCCAAATCTCGGCGGCTCTCGCACGCCGGCTGCAGCCGGACAGGGCGCCTTTGTGACAGCACGGCCGCGCAACTGCGGCTCAAATGTCACCGCTGGGTCGGACCGGAGCGGTGCTGATCGGTCACACTGCCGGACGGCCGGGTCGACAGACCTGCCGAGACCAACCCACGCGCCACGCGGCACCCGCAGCAGCGCACAGCGCCACGCGGAGACCCGCAGCCCGGCAGCGAGCTGCATTTCAATCGTCATAGCCGGCGCAGAAATGCTGCATATCTACGAGCGCGGGGACACGGGCGTGTCGCGCTGATATACAAGGTGGCTGGTGTAAAGAGCTGCCCTCCGTGGCCCATTATTCATCTGCACGCGCAGCCCGCATCGGGCGAAATATGCCGCTTTGCATGTGCGCGTGCATATGTCGCGCTCTGCAATTTTCGCCGCGGGACCCCGCACCGCGCCGGTGAGTTATGGGTACTTGCACGCACATTCAACGGGCCTTGTTCCATTCAGATGGCTTCGCAGGGGCTTCTTATGTATTGATGACCATCGGGGGCGACGTTATGTAGGCTTCGCCTTATATCGAAGTCTCGCTAGTTGCAGTAAGGGAACATTGGATTTATTGCACGGTTTTTGCTCGTATGAATTTAGTAGCTGATTCCCGTTGGAGATTATTTGTCATATAGGTATATGGACTTTTTGAAGTAATGGATTGCAACGTCAGCGTTACAAGTTGACTCAGCAAGCAGTCTTATGAGCAGTCATATGAAGTGATCGCTCACGCTCTGAATAATATTTAAGTTCGCAAACATTTCAGAAATCAGAACTGTATATAGGAATCACTCGACACTCGACACATATAGGACACATTCGACACAGTTGAGTTGTTTTACTTTTACCGATAGCAGCTTCCCCTAATAGCGAGATAGGGGCTAGCCACCCTGTACTAAATAAGCAAACCGACAATATTTTTCCGGCCGGCGACACGGCCAGCGACACAGGTTAGTCCAGACCTCACTCTAGTATCAGGAGTCGACCTGTCCGACACATCCGTCAGCCTGGTGAGCATGACACATCTCAACAAACAGCCCGTCTCCGCCCGGGGTGTTCGGCGCGCCGCGCGGAGCGGGCCGATCGGCGGGTGGTCGGCTCCGCGGCCGGCGGTGTGTCCTCGGCGCTCCATTACCGCGTGTTGCCGGGACGCGTCAGGCCACGGACGGCACGCACTCTGTCTCGATCGGCCCCGCTGCTGCCCCGCCGCCGTCCCGTCGCCGCCGACAGCCGCGCGCTGGCGGCCGATTCATCAGAGCCGCCCCAACGGAGGCCGGCGCGTCATCGCGCTGCCCGCCCCCGCCGGCGGCGGAGGAGCCGCTCCCAGGGAGGCGCGGTGGGCCTATACGGGCACGTGCGAGCCGCCGCCCACCGGAACTGGCCAGCCCCGGCGGCGGCGGTGATGGCGGCGGCGGCGGCGGCGGCGGCGGCGGCGGCGGCTTCGGCGGCGGCGGGACGTGAGAGCGGCTCCTGATCCCGTGAGAACCCACTGCCGCGGCCGAGTCGAGCTGGAACTGTGGGGGAGAAGTGGGGGACCAGCGCGGCGCCGCCACCAGTAGCCTGGTCACTGTCCACTGTCCAGTTCCCAGCCGGTACGGGCAGACGAGGCGCCGTTCCCAGCCGGCACGGGTGCAGCCTAGGAGCCGTTCCCAGCGCGACACTGCCCTCTCAGTGCTCCCCTCGACTGAACCGCAGACGTGGAGACGATGGCAGCTCAGGGGTTCTCTCTACCAGCGGCCACGGACGTGACGACTGGGACAAACTGAGGTCGGCCGTATACAGAGCAGACTCCGAGACACTTCAGACGCCAGCTGAAGATCAACTGCCTGTGACGACGGCTTCCCGTCTGGTCTGTCATCGCATGCTGCTTCTATGAGCTGTGAGCTGCCTGACCATTTGCCGGTATAGTGACTGTTGCGAGAGTGAGCCGGGCAGAGTCTGACCACTGACTACTGACCACCGACTTCTGACAGCCACCGCCACCACCGCCGCCGGCTGTGGCAGCGACAAAGCCCCGCCGCCGGTGGCCGCGGATATTGCTCGACTCGCGGCCGCGGCGGCGATGGTGGCGGAGGGGCGGGGGGACTGGCCGGATTGATTGCCGTTGGACTGGTTGGATTGATTGCCGGTGGACGGTACGGCTCGGAGCGCGGTCTCCGGCGCGACGCGACACGCGAATCGATCCCGGCCAGGAGATGGTGTGGTCCCGGTGGCGCCACGCGGCACACGGCCGGCCACTCGACGCCGTCTCCTGAGATCAGGATAAATGTTATGCCAGCCGCGCGGGCGGACGGCCGCGCGGGAGGGGCGACTCGGCGCGCTCCACCCAGAGAGGGCGCGGCGGCGGCGGGCGGTGCCCTGTGCGACGGGAGGCAGGTCCTCCGGCTGTCGTCGGCCAGCTAATGGGACCCGTGATGACTGGCTGCGGTGCTGCCGTGTGCCTTGAGCTGTCCTCGGCAACACGTAAAGCGTTTTTGCGCGAGTGGTGGTGGCGACTTGGCGCCGGCTCGCGCGAGAAAGAACTCGGCAGCTGTATGACGAGCACTGCTTTTCCGTCACTGGCAAGGGGATACTCTGTGAGGCTTTTTACGCTGCGTTTTTCAACAATGGAGCCGCTTAAAACGCCATCAATCGTCTGCTGCCAGAGATTTGCATCTGTACTCCACTCCCCGGCAGGTATGGCTGTCATCACCACGTTACACCCATACTTGTGGGTCCGATGACTGAGCTGCTGAGGTCACCAGCGCCGGGCCCACGCGCTCGCAGAACAGGCAGCCAAGCCTCTGACTTTGGACAGGTCACATTGCATTACACTCGGTGTGGTGATGTCACCACGGAGCTCACGTGTTCGCCTGTCGCGGCGTCGCGTCGGGAGGGCACCGTCGCGTCGCCCTGGCCGGCACCACTTGAGCCAATCGAACGGCGCCTCTTTGTGCTCTTTGTGGCCCTGCTCGGTAAACGCTGAAAGGAGCGGGTTCAGTGGCGTGGGGTGACCCGAGCGGCTCTCGAGTCGGCTCTTTGGTGGTGCTAATGGATGGCCACGGAATTTTCCCAAACACTTCTTAGTTCTTACCCTTCAGGCACTGGACCATGCTCTTTGAATTTCGATAAGGTCGCTAGCATTTAGTTCGAGTGGCTTAAAGGGAATATAGCACCTTTAACATTTATTTTAACTGGATACCAGATTGTCCGGTGTGCGAACACCTCCCCACAAATCCGATTTTTTCCGCTTCCAAAGCGACCTATTTGCTGATTAACAGCAAAAACGGTGATTATGTCAATTCACGTCACAAATTCGCCATTGACGTCGTCATCACTCATCTAGTATTACTCCACTGGAGCCACTGCTTGTGTATCTGCATCTAGCTTCGCTTTTTGAACCGCCGCCAGTATTTCATTTACCTTCTCCCGCGACCGGCCACCCGACGGTCGTCAGCGAGCCATCGCACACTAGTGTTCACGATGTCCTCGCCACCGGTCCCTATCCTGCGCGGCGAGCGCCGGTCGCCCAGCCAGTCGCGTTTCATGTCTACGGTGCACTCACGGCGTGCCGCATCAGCAGCGTCTATGGGCGGCGCAAATGTTTTGCCGTCGATTATGCCCTGTGCATACATCACTCGTTTGGTGACGCAAGATTGGTGTGACGTCACATGTAAGATTCATATTACTGATTGTTTCAAATCTTAACAACAAATTCTGGACTTTTTCGCAAAAATGAATCAGGCGTATCTAGGCATTCTTCTCCATCATTCTAGCATACTTTTCCCAAGTTGCTATACTCCGACTTTAATGGATATGTAATAAAAACGATAACGCTTAGTTTAGACTTAATCCATACATCTACTTTTCTCAAATAAAAATAAATTAGTATAGCGGGCACGAATCGATACCAATGGACGTATTTTATTTGTTTTTTTATCATCGCCCCATTTACACCAAATATTAACAGAATAACACGTTGATAGATATGCAAGCTCAATGAATGCCATTTATCACATCGCTGAGCTACAAATCGTCTGTCAATGTCCTTGAGGTTAACATAAGTCCCGCTTCCTTGGTCGCTTGGCTCAGCAGTTGCCAGTTTTTCCTGTATTACATATATACGGAATGTCACGCATCCGACACCGCTGTCAGACGGCACATGGCTGAGCTTGGCTGAGCTGATTTCACTCGTGTCATTCCGGAAACACGTGCGTTCCTCTCCTCAGTGCCTCCACCGGAGATGACAGACATTCAGGACGTGCTCGACAGGAGGCCTGAGCAACAACTCGGCCGCGTCCGACACATTTCGCCGAGCAATTACCTCCTAATGAGAGCTGACGCCGGAATGTGTTCATTTTTTAGGCGGCTCGCCAGCCAGCCTTCAGGCAGATTTGTGAGCCCTCATTTCTCGGCCCGGCAACACTTGTCACCATCAAAAAACACCGCAGCGCCAGCTCTTAGCTGCGCGAACTCACCGTCTTCATAACAGTTAATGTAGGCAGACAATCTTCCCTTATTTATGACGCAGCTCTCCGTGTAAATTAGCCGTTAGACTATGGCAACAAGTCACCGGGGACCGGCTGCTCCGGTAGAGATGCGCCTCGACGGGCGGCGACTTGTCGGCGCAGCGCGGCGCTCTCGGCGCGTCCGCCGCCGCCGCGCTGTCGCCAACGGCCTGGAACGGCCGCGTCCCCCCGACTGATAGCGCCGGTACGGGTGTGTCACAAGCCGAGATAGTCACTCGGCGCGCCTGGACAGAGTCCAAACAAACACAGGACGGCCAGTGGACCGGCGGAGATCGGGCAGCTCCCTCCGCAGCACATCTGCGGCCTCGGGACGGGCGGGAGTCCGCCTGTGATCAGCGGGTCAGCAGTGGACGGGAGCGTCGGGATCGGGAATGGATACGGAGGTACGTGCGGGGGTAGGCGGGGACGCGGAGGTTACGCCGCTGGGGACGCAGGGGAGCTGCAGCGGCGCGAGCGAGCGCAGGGACCAGGACGACAGGGACAACAGACGACAGGTGGTAACGGCAGGCCGGACGGCAGGGGCGGTCAGGGGTACGGAGGGGAACGGCAAGGGGACGGCAGAGGGACGGCATGATACCAGACTGGGGACAGAGGACAGGCAGCATCGGCTGGGGACGGCGGGGACGGGGGCCGCGGCAGGAAGTGGTGGGTTGCCGTGGCGCCGGCCAAGACCGACTCGGCCAGGCGCGGCTGTAAACTTTTTCATCGTCGGAACGTGCCGATCGGCTGATCCAGCGCTGTGGTGAGCAGCCGGCGCTCCGCACCTCCGGCGCCGCCCCCGCGGGACTCGTACGCCAGTCATCGGCCATCGGCCACACCTGGACCCCGCACCGCCGCGCCGCCGCCTCTGTCGATAACTGGGCCAACAAAAATTAACTGCTATTGACGCTGGCTGGCACGCGCCTGTGACTCCACCGGCTGGGACTCCAGCGTTTGAGTTTACCGCGGCTGGTATCTACTGAAGACGGGTCTTCAGCTCCCAGTGTCCTGATGATCAGGACCGCCGTCAGAACCTGTTCTAACATCAACACTCGGGGTCATCTGCCTGTACTCGTGCCCTGCAGTACGCCAGTCTGATGCACTGCACAGCACCCGTCGCTATCAGATAAATTACACACGATTGCACGACAGGCGCGCCATATGCAGCCGGGGGGCTGCGCGGCGATGTCATACCACCTGACACCACAACTCAGCCCCGAGGGCGTCCCTGGCCACCTGTTCATGGCAGTGAGGCGGTATCGAGCGGCGGGTGGCCTGTGTCGAAGGTGACGTGTATCGGCCGCAGGGTCGGTCGACCCGGCCGTGACTCATCGTGATGAGCATCGTGACCGAAGATGGCCAGGGGGCGCCGCCCACCGCTGGCTGAGGGTGGCCCAACGGGCGCGGCTGGAGGATAGCCCGCGGGGCGCCGCCCACGGCGAGCTGAGGATGGCCAGTGGCCACACTGGGCACGGCCCACCGCGGCGCGAGCTTTGGATGGTCTTCAGCAGGCGCAGATCAAGGATTTCGTTCAGAGGGCGCCACATACAAAAAGTCGCGCCCTACGGGCGCCCCCTTCGGGTGCACCATAGGCGTGACCCGGCTCAGGGGGCGCCCTATAGCGCCCCCTAGATCCGCGCCTGTACAGGGTGTGGCCCATGGCGGACTCCTGTTGGTTGCTGCAAACAGCTGTTGAACCCTAACGATACACAGTACAACCTCTGCCTCGAGTCAAGCCCCGGCCATCAATTTCCCTCCTCCCAAGTATTATACAAGCCTCATGAGTCCTCAGCGCCGCTGGCAATCTCGGACCGTGCCCCGGTCCGGTAAGGACCGCCATAGAACACACCCTTCACCGGCCTGCAGCGTTGTTCTGCGGCCGCAATATGCGCCATATTTGCGCCGGAATGGCCTATTCGGCCGGCTATGTCCCACGAGAATGCCGGCGCCGCCTCGCGTCGACGCCGAGCCGCCTTGGCAATAGCCGCCGGTCGCTGCTCCGTATTCTGCACACAGTCGGCCGGCTCGACGCGCGGTGCATTATCGTGCCGCAGACTCGTAATTGCAGCTGGTCATGCACGGCAGAAATAGTCACTCGCTCCTCTCATTAGTCGAGTTTCCGCGCACCATTCCGTTAATGAAATCATTACATGATTGCTCTGAAGACCGGGCGCAAAAACGGTGACGGTGAAGGCGGCTTCTATCGTCGTGTCACTCGCCGCGCGGCGTCGTCGCTCGCCGCGCCGCCGGTGACTGCAGGCCGCATGGTGATGGAAGGCGTCACGGTGCTGAATGCGCCCATTGTTGCGGCGCCGCCGGCCTGCAGTTGATGGCGGCGCCACGTGCTGAGAGCACCGTCAGCGGCACCGCAGCCCCGCGAGCCGCCCGCTGGGTGCGGCACCGACGCGGCGCCGACGTTTGCAGCGCGCGCTGTGAGAGTGTTCCTTCACCTTCGCGTGTGTCTCTGATGCACTGCACTGCACTGAGTTTGTGTGTCTGACCTGTACTGTGTCTCTGTGCTCAGTGCTCCCTTCACGGGCTGACTGTCTGTCTGTCTGTCTCCGGCAGCGTTGCGGGACGAGTTTCGCGCGGCGCCTCAGGACGTGCAGGTGGCGCAGACCGAGTCGGCGCGTCTGCGCTGTGACCCGCCGCGGGGTCACCCGCCGCCCGAGGTCGCCTGGCTGCGCAACGGCGAGCCGCTGGACTTGGCCGGCTCGCGGCGGCTGCGGCTCGACGGCACCGATCTGGTGGTGACCGACGCAAGGCACCACGACGAGGGCGCCTACACCTGCGTGGCGCGCAACGTGGCCGGCGAGCGACGCAGCAGGCCCGCCCGGCTCACAGTGCATGGTAAGAACAAGTAGTGAGCGGAGGGAGTTTATTGCACTATATTTTTTAGTTATGCTCTTGGTACAAATATGAATTTTAATTGCCGGTTCATTAATGTCATGCTTGCAAGGGCCAAGGGAAGTCAGCTAATTGTTGGTTAGCTGCATCTCCTAAAGTTACCTGTATTGTGTTCTTGCACCAACATACGAAACAAAATATGTCGTCTTTGCTGACTCATACTCATAGTCACTAAATGGAAGTTGCTGAATGCAATTTGCTTTTAAATGATTCGGTGTCACACAGTTTATTAATGTGAAATCCCAACTTTAAACTGAAAATGGTCGATAAGCCATGACATTATGCAGTCTCAGCCATTATAATTGTAGCGATGTTCACGCTCCTTACCTCTAATGAACCTGTAACTGTCCCCACCTCCCCCCCCGCGAAATCTCTTGATTCATAGTACATCAGCAGTTGAGGAATCGAACACATCGCGGGCCAGGTAGCTTGGATTGGGGGGAAAGGGAGGGGCGGACTCTCCGGCCATGTAGTATCCCGGTACTGGGAAAATGGGGGTGGCGTGACATGCATGGCCATTCACAAGGACAAAGGTCTCGCGCTACATCATGTCACAGACACAAGCGGCCGATATGACGTATATGGCGGCCCGCGTGAATACGACACGGACGCTCCGGCGCCCATATATGGGCGTGACGTCTCTCTGAAATGACGTCTGATTTTCCGATTGGATTCTCGGTATTGCGTTCTGTGATTTGTGGTCCGACGCTAACGTCAAATGCATCGGATATGAGTGTCCGATTTCAGCGCGTAATGTCGCCAAATTGCTCGTGAATATGAACATCACGCGGGCATCTCAGATCTCCGCCGGCCCGTTATGTTCATAATAAATCGAGTGGGTCCGGTTACCGGGTCCCAACTGCTCCGCTGCACCAGCACATCATGCGCCGATGCGGGGACAATATATAAGGAGTGCAGAGCAGTGTCATAACACGCCGACACTGACAGCCGGACAGCGTCTCCCGACAGCCGCGGGTCGGGGCAGCGCCGCGGCGGTGTCACATTATCACGGCGTGTCGCGGTGTCACCCAGGGAATTCCGGGTGTCGCCGTGTCGGCCGGTGGTCGTGTCGCACCCCTGTTTCGCCGTCACGGCGCCGCTACGCCGGCGGACCCGCTGACGGCACCTTATTTGCGCCGCCGCCGCCGTGCGTGCCGGCGTCCACTTTGCATGGCGCCGCGCGGCTGCATGAGAAACACTGCCACACAAGTCCCGCCGGACTGCCGCCGGACCGCCGCGGACCGCCGACGAGGAGGCGGGAACCGTGTTTGTAAAACAGATCAGCGAAAGTCGGACCAACTGCGGGGCTCATTCTATCGCGGCCGGCTGCAGGCGGATGACTTGCACGGCGCCACAGAGCGGCAGCTTTGAGCCGAGCGGCGCTGGCGGCGGCGAAGTGATATCGCATGAATAGCAATGCAGTAATGGACACCGTGAGAGGCGCCGCTCTGTGCGGGGATTGTTCGGCGCTCCTTCGTTAGTGTCTCGTCTCTGTTCTCCCGGCGAGCGTCGGCCCCGGCTCACTGGACGACACGTACTGTACGGTCAGAAGCGGTACCGATGCCGTGACGCAACGTTCAGCCCAGACGACGCCCCTCGCTCTGCCGTGCGGCCGCCGCTTTCAGCCCGCTCATCTTCTGCAGGATTAACACCGCCCCGCGGCGCGCGCGCGCACCGCCCCCGATCCCGCTCTGCCGCCCCGCACCGCCACCAGAGCCGGTATGCGCGGCGCGTCCGAAAATGTAAATACCCGATCTAGATAGTGCGGCTGGGTCTGAAATGAACGAGGTGCACGGCCGTTATGACGCCGGCGGAGCAGCGGAGCGGCAGATCACCGGCAGCAGCCCTCCACTGTATCGCCAGCAGCCGCCGCTGACAAATTGCTCGCCATCCTAAGCGGGCGGCGCGGCGCCGGCGCCAGCCGCGCATGCGAACGAGCGCGCTATTTCAGCACGCGCGCCAATAAATTGTGCAATATGTTATGCTGTGTGCGGGTGCGGCGGCGCGCGGGGCAGGTGTAGCCGGGTCGGCGGCGGTGTCGGGCGCGTGTAAGGCGCGTGTCTGCAGGGTTTCGGTCTCTGTGTGTTCTCTCACAGGGAGGACATGACAGCTACAGAGCCGGATGGTGCGGCCTGGGCTGCCGTGCCACGCCGACCCAGCACTCCGCAATCAGCAGGCTCAGGTGGAGCAGGATTGGGAGTAGTGAGGGGAGTCAGAGGAGGACGCCGATGCGCATGCTATACGCCTGTAATGCGGTGCGGAGGAGGATGAAAGAGGAAGGGTGGAGCGTCCCGTCGGCGAGACAATAGACCCTGTTGTCTGCAGCTGCCCATGCCCACATCAGGCTGCTTCCCGATCGAGGTGTGCGATGGGCGTTGCTGGTTGCTGGTACCCAAGGAGGGAGCATTTTAAGCAGCAGCTCACGCGTGTCCTTCCTCGCCTTCCGCGCTGCGGCCTCCCTTCCCATGTCTAGCTAGCACTTCCCGGGTTCTGTGCGCTCTGCGGTCTCCCTTCCCATGTCTAGCTAGCACTTCCCGGGTGCTGTGACCTGCCTCTCGAGTTTCCCGGTATCCACCCAGTGGATGTCCTCGAATCCGCCCAGTGGAGGTCCTCGAGGGAGGCCCTCCCGGCACACCTCTTCCTTCGAGGACCACCGCGCAGGCACGCCTATATACCGGCATTCTGCCAGTCATATGCATACCTGATCACCTATGCTCCCGCGAGGCGATCAAACCGGCCTTCCCGGGTCAGACGGCAGCCGGATCGACATTACAGTAGCCTATCCGGCTATTCGTCTTCTGCACTTGGCAGCCATACGTCTTATGGCTATTGACAGGCGCCGCGGCCGCCGCTGCAGATTGCGGGGCTGGCTGCCCGCTGCGGGGCCGGACAGACGCCACAGACGGTGGCACAGACACACGGAGCAGGTCGGTTTCAGTGGAGCATGCAGCGACTCGGCGGCGGCGGCGGCGGCGGCGGCGGACGGCGGGGAACACTGCCAGACGAGCACGAGGAACACTGCCAGACGAGCACGCACCGCCGCACCGCTGATCAGGGGTGCAGACTGCGGCGTCAGCTGCGACTGCCCGGTGAAGCTGCAGCAGTCAGCTGCGACTGCCGGGTGATGCACGGCGGCTGTCGGTCGACTCCGGCGGGCTCCGGGTCCGGGGCGGGGCCGCCGCTGATGACGCCGGGACAGGTGCGGGGACCCGGCGGCGGCGGCCCGGCCCGGGAGGCGGCCCGTCGTGCGCACCACCCCCGGTGTGGTGAGCGGCCGCCCGCCGCGTGTCCGTCCGTCACTAACGCTGACAGCACAAGGTCGGCCCGCGCCGCCGCGCCGCAGACGCCGCAGCCGCGCTGCAATTGTNCCGGCAATGTAATATGAATATCGCAATATGGTATTGTACCATAAAACCTCGGATTATGATCGCGGGAAGCAGAGAACATTCTCGACGCTCAGAAAGTTGGCAGCGCACCGACCTGGGAAAACCCATTATTTCGCCTAAAATTAGCCTGAATGCGTCTGACATGCTACATTCCATCACTAATGTAAGTCCGAAATACCACAACTTAGATACGCCTTACATTAGCGGATATTAAGATTAGCTGTTTTTTACGAGAACATTTCAGTAAAGCAGTCAAAATCAGAGAACTTTGATCTGCGAGTTCGTTGGAAGTTGATATTAACGGTTACATTAGGTAAACATGGGTTATATTTTATCGAAGATGCGCAGTGGAAAGTTGCTGCTGGTTTGGACTAATTGTATGTGTTTACTAAAATAATCTGACAAGTGACACTTCTTATCAACTTTGACCCTACCTTCTGCTTGATACGATTGCGTTTCATAAGCTGATAAGTATAATGAGCATCACGGAGTTGTACTTTGCATCATGCTAAAATATTTATTTCATCGCCTTCATGCAGTTTTCCTGTTTTGACGCAGTGATGCCATTCTATCATATGACCTTCTTTAATATCACATTCATCGCTGATATCGGTTACCCGCACTCTTGTGGCTATCCCGAAATGTATCATCAGTAATGATACCTTCTCTGGCTTGTTGTGTGCTGCACCTGTTATATAATTACGCTCCTTATTTGGTCCTGTGTTTGGACAGATCCTCCCGAGGTCACGCTGGCTCTCGGGCAACAGATCGATCCGGTGACGCTGAGGGAAGGCAGTGACGTCTACCTAGAGTGTCGGGTCAAGGCCAATCCAACCATCTTCAAAATAGAGTGGCTGCATAATGTGAGTAAATAGGCTATTAATTACGACGTGCTACCATATCATATTGTAAGTTTGTTGTTGTACCAAACACTGATGTTTATGTACAGAGACCCGCAGTTGCTATGGTGCACACCAAGATCCGGCTTATTTTCTCCTCTAGCGTATGTTTGACGGTGAATTAAAAAACGGACATATATGCATTCAAACCGGATTACTGAGGGCTTGAAATTGATATATTGACGCATTTGATAAGAGTTGGAGAAAGTTTAGCAGCTTGTTCATTGTAAGAAAGTTGTTCAAAATGATCATTTGTGCTAAAAGATATATTATTTTATTCAAAAGAAAGGCCAAAATTATTCTATAATTTTGAATAATTTTGAATAATTTTTAATTTTTTATAATTTAGAATAATTTTGGCCTTTCTTTTGAATAAAATAATATATCTTTTAGCACAAATGATCATTTTGAACAACTTCCTTATATTGACGCATTGTCTCACCTTCTCCATTGGCTGCTTTTAGGCAAAAATTCGTTTGTAGCGCTTTGTGGTGGTAAAAACGGATTTTGCATAAAAGCAGCCAATGGATAAAGTGAGCCAGTGAATCAATATATAAATTTGAAGCCCTCAGTAATGTAGTTTGAATGCATCTATGGTCGTTTCTCAATTCTCAAAAGTCAAACATACGCTAGAGGAGAAAGAAGCCGGACCTAAGTGTGTACCATAGCAACTGCGGGTCCCTGTACATGTTGGCCTCTATGATTTCAAGTTGTTTTCAATTATCATTTAAATAAGTATCGTGAGTATTGTAACACTGTTAAGTATACAACGATCAAATGTTTAAAATGACACCGTTAATCTGAAAACACACAAATATTTGCGTTTCGCCTAGGTTATGAATCATCTTTCTCACCAGTAAGACGTAAAGCGCCATGACTCTGCAGGGAATGAGAATGCATTATCCCACGCCGATATCTCTCTTTGCCATTGAATCACGTGCTAAGGCTATTTTTTAACCAACCGTACAGTTAACTCGGAATTTCATCACCATATGGTGATTATCAATTTGATAATCCAACGGCAGTCCGCCGAAATCTTCCGGGATAAAGTCTTGTGTTAAACAATGCATTAGTTTTTTAGCGTAGCGGCGTGGATAAAATTATTCACAATCCACTGCGCGAGTATAAAGAATGCGGTTAATCGACTCGGCTTCGCCTCGTCGATTAACTGCATATTTATACTCGCTCGTGGTGTAATACATATTATGCATGACATTGCTCTTAAATCACCATTGCATGAGGAACATTGAAATACTGTTAACTGACGAACATTCACTACGATTAAAAAGCAATAACGATTTCTGGTCTTCAATAAGGTGTGGAAACAGCCATACGTTATGCAAGCAGAATACTATCTCATGCATTATGAACCACGTTACATCAATGCTCCCGTTTATAATATATATATAATATATATATATATATATATATATATATATATATATATATATGCGTGTCCGAATGTTTGTTTAGTGGAATAAGAACAGCGCTTCCATCTGTCAATGTCATGTATGTTTAACAAAACATATACAGCTGTAAGTAAAATATTATGTGACTTCCTCTAAGTCTAAGTTGAAATGACTCTCCTCTGTTTTTACATCCAGTTCCTTCGCTCTTGCCACTGGCCTTAACTCCACCGTCATTTTAGGGGATTGACACAAGTTCATTAGAACGTCTTCAGGATTCCAAGAACGTGAATAGGATTGAACCCAAGTCGGTTTTTATCTCTGTTGACGTCGGAAAATGGGGTCCTTCCTGATGAGAGAAAATCCTTTCCCGCAGGAAGTCGGACTTGTGCTCCCGGGGGACCTCATTTGCGCGACTATCCTTTTCTTTCGCGCAATTTTGTCACCTCTGAATTTCTGCAAGTGAACTATTTTCCTCCAACTAACACTTTTTTACTCGTTTGTGAGTCAGGATTATTATTTTAATGTTCTGTAAAAAATACATCACTAAAACCCAACTGAAAATAATATGCTTGAACTTATTCGTATCAAATTGTTTGCATATGGTTACATTCACTACTATTTCCTATATTATTAATTATTATATGCATGTTAGACGTTTTAACGATGGATTATTTTGTGCATTTTTTTAACTTTTTTAATGTTTTAGTAGTAGCCACTTTCACGATGGACTTATTTGGGATAAATGTTTTAACCCTCGCCCTACGGGACCGTAGGGCGAGGGTTAAAACATTTTTTTGCAAGTTAGTCCATCGTGAAAGTGGCTACTACTAAAACATTTTAAAATTGTAAAATGTAAAAAAAAAATCGCGCAAAATAATGCACCGTGAAAACGGCTAGTATTCATCATTAATAGTAATCACACATATGAAAGAAAACACAAAATGACAAATATGGCATATGAAGTATAGCCACGTTTTACATGGTATTGCAATGATCGACACAAAAAATACACAAATGCCTTTCAATACGCAGCCACTGTTTGAGCTCTCCGTAGCTTGTCGGCTACGTTCAAATATCGCTTCCACTGTCGTCGGCTGTTTGGCATCAACATTCGACCAATCATATTTTTTATAACAATGTTGATCGCTAAACCCTGTCATCAATCATTTTCGACTCACTTAACATTACGTAAACTGCCCGATGTAATTATGGCATGTTCGTGAAGTGGAAGCCCCTGTGTTTTGCAGAAAAGTATCAACAGCTAGTGTACAAACAAGTTGCTGACCTATTTCAAGAATTCAAAATGACCTAAGACCTTCACTTGGCTTGTGTTTGTTATAAATGAGTGCCACGGATCACTCCACTTAGCGTTTTGCTCGCGCAGTACAGCCTTATAACTTTCGTTGATGCGTGCTCAATAATTACTCGATAATTGTCATCCGACAAACATTATCTTTATGGGTTGCTGTATTTGCACGAAAGCTCCTGAAGCCAAGGTCCCTCGTTTCAGGGCAACGTCCTGCAGCAGAACGCCCATGAAGGCATTGTCATGAGCAACATGTCCCTGGTGCTACAAGGTCTAACGAGACACCGGTCTGGCCACTACGTGTGTCGGGTGGCCAACAGTGAGGGAGAGAACGTCAGCAACCCCATCCAGCTCAGCATACAGCGTGAGTTGAACGTTACAGCGTGAGTCGTGTGTCGGGTGGCCAACAGTGAGGGAGAGAACGTCAGCAACCCCATCCAGCTCAGCAACAAGCGTGAGTTGGACGTTACAGCGTGAGTCGTGTGTCGGGTGGTGAGGGAGAGAACGTCAGCAACCCCCATCCAGCTCAGCATACAGCGTGAGTTGGACGTTACAGCGTGAGTCGTGTGGCCAACAGTGAGGGAGAGAACGTCAGCAACCCCATCCAGCTCAACATACATAGTGATTATTTCAGCATAGTTGTAACGTTTGTTTAGATATACCGAATTTAGCGACATCATTACACACGAGTTTGACAACAAAAGCAGCTAAACTTTAAAAGACCGTAAATGTCATATCTTAAGCAAAATGCAATCGGAAAACGTCAATAGATAGTAAATGGCAAAGGCTATAAAATGGCTATCTCGTAATTTCGACATGTCAGGTTTAACTTTCAAATATTACAATATTAGCCGTTTTCACGATGACATATTTTGCGCGAAATGTTTTAAAACATTTTAAAATGTTTTAAAATGTTTTAGTATGAAAGTTTTAGTATACGTAATCCATATCCTTAAGAAGTAACCCTACACTTTTGCAAACGATTTTTTTTTCTTGAAATGTACTCTTAGAACTTTGTAATATGTTGGTAAGAATATTAGTATGTTACCAATTGTGGTCTTGGTGGTAAAATTGCAAGATATTATGCTAGGTTAATTGTGCTTGCCGAGATCTTCACCTACTGAAACTTTTCAGAAGACTCCCGAAACATTGTAATCCTCGGCACCGCTATTGTACGCTCACACCCGATCCTTGATTCATAATTGGAACTCCGCCAGAAGCGAATCGTTTCTCAGACATTCATTGCGCCAATGCAAAGGCAGAACCATGTGATCCATCGACCGGCTGCAGATTGAGTAACTGTATGGCGGTATGCTTACACTGAACGAATAGGACTCCTAGACCCGCAATATTCTTTAGAAACGGACACCTTCTTGTATCTAATCATTGTAATGAGCCTCATTTCATGTTTCCATACTCTTTGAATATATGATAATAGGTCGCTAAAATCAGTATTTAATTTTCTCTTTGAATATAATCGTATACTAAAAACTTTCCATACTAAAAACTTTTTAAAAACAGTTGTTAAACCACACATGCATTTCTTCAAACATTTCCGCGCAAAGTAAGCCATCCGTGAAACGGCTATACTCCTTGCTCGTTTGCTTTACTAAATTACACATAATTAAAACATTTTAAATATATTACCCACCTCAAATAACGTCTGTCAGCTCGACTCATATGAAGGCCAACTGCTCCTATCCAAGTTAACAAAATACCACTTTTTTGATAGACTTGTAGCATATTAAGTATGGGTAACTCATGACTTCACATTGTTTATTTTGTTTGCTAATTGCTTTTATTGAGCATCTGCAGACAAATGAAAGGCAGCACTGTATTTCTGAGTCAAAACTGTTCCAGAAGCGTGCCTGTATGATTTTTTTTTTGTTAATTTCAAATGTTGACCTTATGTGACCCGACCATGACCTTTGCTTGTCACTAACTTCATTTGCATAAAGTCAGTTGGTAAAATAAGTATCACTACCAAGTTCTAGCTGAACATAATCCATAAAACATGTATTACATGAGTTTCGTAAATATTATGTCTATAGTGACCTTTCGTGACCTCACCTTGTCCTTGACCATTGCCAAAAATCTCACTTTAGCTCATGCAAGGATGTGTATCATACCTTTGTGAGCACTTTGGGTGATTGCTTTTGCAATCGAAGACTTAAGATGACAAGTACGGCCCATAAACTCAAATACCTTGGTTTTGACCTTTGACCTGACCGTGACCTGACACGTGACCTAATTTGTTTAGTGTACTTTAGATTCGCCTCATTGAGCTCTTTCGAATGGCATCTTGCGCGTCGTGCTGCGATGCTTGGTTCGGAGAATAACCAGGGGCGTTTAACGCCCGCCTCCTCTAGCCAGTGGTGTTCAGCTGAGAACCAGTCGCCGGGTTAAAGGGAATGTTTCACATTAACATTAGATTTGAGTTGAGATGGCAATTTTGCTGGATTTGCATTGCAATTAAGTAGTGTAGAATTTAAAACACCCACAGAGGTCCAATCGAAAGTAAATTTGAGTTTGGTTTTGACATCTGCACAAAATAGGCCTAGTGTATTAGTATCGCTCTTATAAAGCCGATGTCGTCAATCTCCTCTGTAATCAAATATTGAATGAAAGTAGACTTTTGTTTTACTTTGGCTATACATTAGCCATAACACTACTCATCACATATTGCAGCGTGAAGGTTTCTCTCTGTTTCCACAGAATTACTTCATATGAACGTGTCATCGCTCAAATATAAAACTCGAGTTTTCAGAAATTGAGCACTGTTTGTGAGCAAATAATGTCCAGAATCTAGAATACAGAGATTCGGGCAGCAATTACTTTCATATTTTGCACCACAAGCGGCGTACATTGGACAACTTTCAGCAGGAGTGAACATTCCCTTTACGCTTCAAGTTTTTGCGGTAACAGCATAATCAGGCGTTTGCCACAGGCCGCACAGCGCCACCTAGGGAACAGGAATAACAAGTAGAAAAATGTGTGGCGGTTCTCAAGTCCTTAACTCATTGTGGTTCCCAGTTGATTAACAAGAACACAAATGAAATCATTCACAGTTAACTCGGTGCTAATCGGTGTTTATGCTCTTTGAAACAGTCTGTTACGTAACCGGTGAAACGAACTTGGAATTGGTTAAGGTGTAATGTGCAGGACGTGCACATTTCCATTATCGAACTATATAATCAGCGATAATTTCTTACTTAGCTGCTCAATCTCCAATAACCGCACCCAAAGACTTTCCATTACTCCAAGTGGGACAAATAGTGCCCTTATTTGGAATCAATACTCTGGCACAATTTAAACAAAAGCATGGTTCGTTATTATTGTGCGTTGTGGACATTCATTATCTATTGCTATTATTGTTTAATAGTTATTGATTGATTGATTTTACCATTATTGATTACGTCCTTCTACAAGTTGTAATTATGCCGTTATACACTGCGCATAAAGCGAGCCTTCGGTACTGTGAGACCCGTCACTTCTGGATATGCTGTCAATCCGCGCATCTCAGAACTGACTCACTCGGCTATGACATGCTTCGTTCGAATCTCACCAGTCGAGAGTTGACCAGGAGCTCAGACGAGATAGAGGTCTTCTTCCCACATTTCCCTGCCGTTCCTGTTCGTGTACCACGCCGGACGTAAAATATTACCTCTACGCCAGCTCCGGGGATTGCAGGCGTCTCGTCGATAAATTTCCACAAACATTAAATTGATAAGGAAAACGATGTGAATGAAAAGTACCAAAATTAGCTTTGGTGTAAAGAAACACCGTTTTATTGAGCAGAATACACTCCTTACTAACACTGTAAGGCTTACAGTGTTTTGATTCCCCTCTCAGTATTATGATAACCTTCGGTAACCTTCAGTAATGCGTCTGGTTTCTTTTAAGACAATTTATCTGCTTTCTTTACATCATATCATGTCCACGCTTATATTACAAACATTGAAGAAAATGCATATTTTTACCACTGGACCTGTCTTGCAAGTGGCAAAAATACGATGCACAAGCGAGACAATAAAACACACGCAAGCAAACAAAACACCACGACATTCTTGGACACATACTTTCACGTACCAGCACAAAGCTTAACCCGTGCCCCGCTGTGATTTCAGCCGAATACACCCGCTAGGGGGGGGGGCTTACCCTGTCCCTCTTGTTATCTTCTAAACCAATAACCGCAGCGAGACACGCAAGGCGCGGCAATCGAAAACGCTCAATGAGGCACATCTAAAGCATATACATTTTCAAGATAAGGTGACATGTTAGGTCACATTCAAGTGAAAGGTCAAAATCGAGGTGTTTGAGTTGATGGGCCATACTTTCAATTTAAAGTCTTGGATTGCAAATATTATGGCACAAAGTGCTCTCCGTGGTATGTTACATCTCTCGCAAGGAATTTGGAATTGTAATCAAAGGTTAAAGTCAACGTCGGGTCGCAAAAGGGGACTATTGGAAAAAGGTCTACGAAAGTCATGTGGAAAAATGTTAGAGTGATTTTACTCGTAAAATTCCAAAGTAGTACATGGTCACACACTCTGACCCCATATAATGGCCCTTAGGTAAAGTTCAGTTTAACAGTTTAAGGTCAGGTGGTGTCATTTATTTGTCTGGTTCCGGTCACTAAAAGCCATAAAAAACAAAATACAAACTGACTTCATGAGCCGGTGCCCACCGCCATCGGGTAGCAACGAAAAGTACAAAGTTAAAACCGCGAGCCTCACACGGGAAGTATGGGTCTCGCTTATAAGAAAAGTGCGTGCCGTATTTTCCGTTCCTGTCCGGTGGCGGTGGGCATCGGGACTCCGTCGGTAATCGTTTTCACACAAAGTTTAAGACACAAAGTTACAGTGTTAACACAAAGCACAAAGTTGAACAATGCTGATCTTTCGCCCGCTCGTCGGCTGACTTTTCTGTTGTTACCAGATGCTGAACGTTATTACCAAATTTAGAGATTTTCAATTTGGGAAACATCGCAAAGTCACCAACTTTCCTGTCCGTTCTATTCCTGTCCGTTGTTGACAAGTGGCGGTGGGCACCGGGCTCTACACATACTCAGGGACAGGGAGCCATAGTCAGTCCAAAATATATATGTTGCTTTGAAATTTGCTGTGGGTATCGTTTACACTTAATTATTCGATATTTATTTCGATTTTACATATCTTTCAAATACTTGATTTTGTAAAAAAAAAATGTGAGTAAAAAAATCAAAATTTTGCAAATCTGAGGTAGCCATTTTGAACAACGATATTATTCCATTGATTTTAAGCTTTACTATTTGCAATTTGGTTCAAACAATAATCGTTTTCCCACCAAAAATGGCATGCCATGACGTCACTAAAACCTCATTATTTCCCAAACTAATTCACGAATGTCAATACAAATTGGATATGAGACGTAAAACTATTCCGCATCATGTCCGATTTTTTACGTTTATATATATATATATATATATATATATATATACCATAGTTTGCAAGCTATTAAGAGAATCCGGGAGGGGCTGATTCTGCCTCCCCCAGGCAGAATTTTGCATGTTAAATGCTAGAGCATACCTACATACACAATGGGCACCAGGTCCCAGATTCAGTCATGTGCAGAGTATATTTTATATGGGAGGATAAACATCTGACTGCGTTCACGAAAAAATATATCCTTAGGGTGCTATCCCTTTTACCTATATCTGTAGAGTACCCTGTACCCAACACCAACACCACTCTCATGTGAAAGGCGCTGGGTGCCGACTATTTGCCGCGAATGATGGTTGCCGTTGTTTAAAAAGAGCCTGACAATTTTACACAATTCACACTATTCGCTGTAAAACAAGTGTATTTGTCTTTCGAAAACTCACGCACCAAAACATAAACACTTTGTTACTTTTGACGACCCTATAATAGTGTAAAAGAAGCTAATTTCGTCGCCGTTAGTCAAAGAAGACAGAGAAGTGTAAATTACCGAAATGAGTTTACGTGAAATACCTCTCTATATTGTCTGACCCTTTTGATGAGGTCGTTTTAGGACTTAGAAAGTAATTGATATGATTCCAATTATCGAAACTATGTAGATTTAGCAAAATAAATGTTTATTTCTGAAACAGTATTCTCTCCCAGTACGTTTTTGGCTTAGTTTGAGTACTTAATGGATATCTTAACTTCACCCATCACAATTTTAAGTGTGCAGTCATTACGGACTTTTCGGTCTGCTGATCCATTCATTGTCGGTGGCGGTGTGACCTAGAGGTGCACTTTAGTCGGAGCAGCTGGAAGTTATTGGGCGGACGTGGGTCAGCGGAGCGGCCCGGGCAGTAACGGTCGATAGGTGCATACTGTTATAGCGCCACCACTTGCTTAAATCATGAAAATGATCTCTCTCTCTCTCTCTCTCTCTCTCTCTCTCTCTCTCTCTCTCTCTCTCTCTCTCTCTCTTCTCTTCTCTCTCTTCTCTCTCTCTCTCTTCTCTCTCTCCTCTCGCTCTCTCACTCTCTCACTCTCTCGCTCTCTCGCTCTCTCGCTCTCCGCTCTCCCGCTCTCTCGCTCTCTCCGCTCTCTCGCTCTTCCGCTCTCTCGTCTCTCGCTCTCTCGCTCTCTCGCCTCTTCTCGCTCTCTCGCTCTCTCGCTCTCTCGCTCTCTTGCTCTCTCGCTCTCTCGCTCTCTCGCTCTCTCGCTCTATCGCTCTATCGCCCGCTCTATCGCTCTATCGCTCGCTCTATCGCTCAATCGCTCTATCGCTCTCTCGCTCTTACTCTCGCTCTTTTAAGCGCTTAAGCGTTTCACGCTGAAAGCACCAGTATCTGGAAGTACTTGACATGTATTTTATGTCACCTAGATGCTTTTCCTGCTCGCTCTTGATACCTATTTGAATATAGTTGCCCAATAACCATTTCTCACGATTCTGTTACTTTGTTTTAGCTGAACCGTTAATTTTGATTTAATAAAAAGTGTTTGAAATTTGCATTCATTTCGGTTATTAGTCACCCATTCCCTTGGTAATTCGTGGAAGGATTTTGTTTTTACTTTCATTAATTCTGGTGCTCCCAGTTCGTCTATAGAATTTCACTAAACTGTGCCAAAAATGTTGTCATTACTTAGTTGTTTAATTATCTTGGTCAATTTTAGATTTTGAGATTAACACCATTTTATCACTCCATTTTACAGTATTTGCACATATTTTAATTTCCCAAAAAATATGTCTTTAAATAAACAAATAGTATTTAACTTTCAAATTGATATTAACTATCGCGTTAATTGGAGACCATTGGTCTCGTGTCACTGGTCTATGATAGGACCATCACGCGGTCCGAAACCTCTTAAGACCAGACCGGTATCAGCATCTCAGTTGGAAACACAGTAGGGAAATGCTCCAAAAATAGAGCGCTCTAAAAATGAAGCCGATGACGTCAGAGCCTGCCATAGGCTTGCATGTTAACGCTCCGAAATTAGAGCACGTTTATGAACATGTTTTACTAAATCCACTCGGAACACCTGGAATCAAATTGTCACATCCCTATGAAGTAATAGAAGATGAAAATTGAACAAATATCTTTTTTATTTCCTGTAGAAGCTTTAAAAAAACAGATGCACATAGAAAATGTAACTTGAAATTCAAATTTATGAAAAGTCAGGTACAAATTTATATTCAACAATCATAATTAGGCTTAATTGTTAAGTTTGGTCTTCTAATTTAAGTTTCTTTTTTCAGAAAAAAAAAACATTACTCACAACGGATCTGATGTGTGTTTCAAAATAATTATGACAACTAATTTTTCCCAACACGTTACTCGCTCTATTTATTGAGCGTTTCAGCACCAGGCAACGGCAGGTAATCAAAAATGAACAGGGATCCAGACTGTTCTTCTGCCAGTCACATATCCAAATAAATTTAACGTGACCAGTCTATAAGCAAAGTTTGAAGTATGTTCTAGCCATATCATATATGCCATAGCGTTGTGTCAATTGGTCGTCAAGTGGTCGCAGTGCTACGCAACAGCCGCTTAGAAAAGTCCTGTTTCTTCGCGACCGCTTACAATAGCCGTTTTCACGATGGCTTATTTTGCGCGAAATGTTTTAAAACATTTTAAAATGTTATCACGATGGACTAATTGGAGAAAAAAAATTTAACCCTCGCCCTACGGTCCCATTCGACGAGGGTTAAAATATTTCTCGCAAATTAGCCCATCGTGAAGACAGCTACCACTGAAACATTTTAAAACATTTCGCGCAAAATAAGCCATCGTGAAAACGGCTAATGCATCAAACTCCAAAATTAGAGCGTTCTATTTTGGAGCATTTCTCTACTGTGTCTCCAACTGATCTCTGGCATAGCATGATGTCCTGGGGGTGACACACGGGACAGGATGTCCCGGAGGACGTCAGGTGGCCACAACAATCAGCGAGCTGCGATGTCGGTGTTGCTAGGGTGTGAACTGTGGCCGGGCTGGGGTGTGAACTGTGACCGGGTTGGGGTGTGATATGGGTGTATTGTATCCAGGCTGGGGTGTGATAGTGGTGTATTGTGGCCGGCCTGGGGTGTGATATCACTGGTATCTCAGAACATCACCCAGATGATGCCGGCTGGTGCTCTAAAGTCGCCAGCATTCAGTCCGACAATAGCTGCCTTAGGAAGGACTGTATTTACCGGGTAATTGGGACGCTTGGGGCGTTTGGAGTGATTTGGGCGATTGGGGCGTTTGGTTTAAAAAGGAAGAAGGGGGTTTTGGGGCCAGTGTTAGAGCTATGGCCACGTAACACGGTGTTAGTTCCAAAATGTCCTTAATTCCAAAATCCCAAATATCTGCCCCCATTTAAACCAAACGCCCCAATCGCCCCAAACACTCCAAGCGCCCCAAATGCCCCAATTACCCGGTAAATAAAGTCCTTTGTGAAAACGGCTAATGTCTTGGTAGTTGAGGTACGATTCTGATTCACGCCCTCGTCGTGAAGCCGCCTGTCGCCAGCTCTCAGACACATGGCGACTTTATCAACCAGCTGTAAAGAGTCGAGCAGAACGGCTGCATCCAAACGTGTCTTTTAGAGGACTCGTTTGTTGTTGCTTACAGGGCTGCATGCATTATGTAGGGTCTGCTTTATCCATGCTTGCAACGATACATTACATTCCCCATTGGGACCGAATAATATCCACCCTGGCTCGTGTCTAGTATTGTTCGGCTATACACTGGATGGCATTATAACTTATATACAGGGTGTTTCATAAAAAATGGCACCCCTAAGTTCCTCGGTTTATATCTGCCACATTTTTGCTTGAAAGAAGAACCAAGCATTACATTCGGAAAGAGCTGACAATTTTCTCTTCAGACCATTATAAACATATCTCGATAGCATTTCATTGTGGCTACACGACGTCGAAATACAATATGTTGTCGACCAACCAGGTGAAACGAAATAAGTCGCAGGGGAGTCGTATTACACTAAGTATTCTGCAAGTGCCAACACAAAACTTGGGAGATCGGCTAGGCCACATTCATTTCGTGGAAGATGAATATAAAACATGAACACATTCAAATTTCAACGTGGATAAAATTATGTCACGACACAAGTCACAGTCTGCGCTCCATAAATGAGCTCCACCACTTGATTGACGCAACGCTTGGAGACGCTTCGGGAAGCATTGACTGGACGGCACTCGCTAACAGCATCTGGAAAACTGTGTTCCAGCATGGTCCTGAGCCGGGTCCTCAGCTTCTTCGGACGTCGCGAAACCTTTTCTCCTTTTTACATAAACAATTCGCCTAACTTTCCCCAGGACGAAAAAAAATCAAGATAATTAAGCCCGACTTTTAGTCGGCCAGGCTTCCGCTCGATGTAGCCGGACATTGATTCTTCCAGAAATTCTCTGACGTTTCGAGCGTGTGACATGTTGTAACGAGGCAAACAATGTAAGGTGCAACAATGAGATGAAATGGGCAAACAATACTTTGCGCGTGCCATAAGACTGGACAGTGGATTCCTCTGATTCGAGAATTCTGATTTACGGTCGTTTGTATGGAAATACGTTAATGCTTTAAATCCCGAAATCGTTTCACTAGAATTTGTGACAAACTTCTTTCTTTCGACATTCGTGTAGCCACATACGAAATATCTATCGATATATGGTTATTGTGATCTTTAACATTAAATTGTTTGCTTCTTTTGAATGGTATATGTGGTGTTTCTTTTCGGTGTAAAACTGTGGCAGATATGAGCCGAAGAACATAGGGGTGCCATTTTTTATGAAACACCCTGTAAAGAGACTTATTTGGTCACAGCGAGTAGATATCTGACACGGTCTGACACATATTGTATGTGTGTTTCCAGTGGCGTCATTTTCTGAAAATGATTGGTAGGCCACTGATCTTAATGTCATTATTACCATGCAACGCCATAGGCCTAATGTTAAAATGGGAAATCATTGGTAAGGCCCTGGCTCTGCCAGACTTATAGAAAACGACACCCATGTTTGTTTCTATGTGGTTTTCAGACGCGCCTGCCTGCCGGACGAACCAGCGTCGCCAGTACCATGTTGCCAAGTATGAGCAAGTCACCATTCCCTGCCAGGTGGACGCCAACCCTTCCAGTGTCGAGTTCCAGTGGAGGCTCAACAACTCACACCAGCTGCTGGACATCAGCCGTAACAGGTTCGCACATCCATCTGGAATATTTATCATTCCCGGTACACGTGAATTATTGTGTGACGTTATGTTTAAACAGCAATAGTATTCATATGATATGCCTTATCTCCAAAGGGACACTAAGTCATAGTAAACAACCCAAAGTTTATCAAACCAACCCATTATATCCATCACCAACCCATTATATACATCACTGTAGGCTGAAAGACAAATATGTCACAATGACATGGAATTAGCATGGCATTTTCTCCATGTAATTAGCTCACTAAATTCCCTGAGCTGCTCATTCTATATCATTTCCCATAGATTGGAGTTTGGTCGGTGACCTGAACTTCCGCCCGTCGTACGGCGTGTGGTGATGATGCCTTATCACCTCTGGTGGTCCAGTCTGGTCTCTGACACCACTCGAGTCATTGCTCACACAGTCAATGATACAAAGCAGGTTACCACCGGTGGACGAATGGATTAGGGTGATGATTACAGCAGCATAATCATCAAGGCAGCTTAGGTCTCCCTAAATTTCCTAAAAAAGTGTTTTAACTTTGGACTTGAGCTGTTATTGGGTCACCGCTGCTTGTTGCTCATTTACTTGAATATACTAAACTAATATAAATGCTCGTTATATTCTTTGCTCGTTATTTGCTCGTTAGAAGCTTGTTAGACATGCTAGCGTGTATCTTTTTCACACTTATGAAATCGAACTGTGTTTGAACGCTTGATACAGAGACATGATACAAAGACTCTGTTGTCTATTTTATTTTATTTTATCCACTTAGCAGGAGCGGAACTTTATATCTCTTGGGAAGGGCCCGAGCCCCCCTTAATGATTTCAAATTTTAGCATTAGGCCTATGGCGTTGCATGGTAAGAATGGATTTAAAATCTATCAAATTAACATTAAGCCCCCCCCCCCGACCGATTTCATAAAGTTCTGCCACTGCCACTTAGTCTTCAGACTCGGATTAGGAGCCACGTCTTTAGCACCGCTCAGACGTTGTTTTATGCTGTCTGTTGCACAGGTTCCACTCGTCTGGTACGGTCAGCGAGGTGACCTTGACACCTACAAATGACCTGGATTTCGGTGTCCTCGCGTGTGTCAGCGTCAACGACATTGGTGACCAGAAGACACCCTGCTTCTTCGAGCTTATCCCCATTGGTGAGCCTTAGACGTATTATGGTTTTAAATAATATTATAAAAACGTTAGGTGTTTGGTACTGATAGCTCACAGAAAGATAACAATGAGTAAGAAAACCCTTTAAATACTTCGTGTTTCTATCACATTGATGTAGCTATTCATTAAATTAAATATGTTATGCTATTTTAAATATATTTGCATCATTAAATTAATTAATCTCAAAACGAAACAAAATTGCAACCATGGTAACGTCTGCGTCACAGGCATATGAAGTTTGTTTCGAGCTATAACCGGAACCGCAAGTTTTAAAGGCGCTAAAGCACCGTAATGCTTCGTTTATCTTTCTTCATACCCTGGACGAAAAATTTCCGTTTAGAGATTAGTTGAGGCGGCCATGTGCCTGTTCTTGACAGAATCTGAGCTGCGAGCAGGACCGAAGTAACGAGCTTAACCCGTTTTCATGGACACATCATAGTCACGTGATTTTCCAATGATACATATTGAAATGTGTGAAATCATCATAGTAATAATATGAAATGAACTAAACGTATTTAATAAAACTGAACAAGACGAAGATCCGCAATTTTGTAATAGCATTTCATAAGCTACCTTTGGCTTGTATCGAAAGCCACTTTGAAGACACATATTTGTATTCATATTTTTGCGATAATGTAACATAATTATATTTGAAAAATTAACTCCACCAGACTAGGAACATGCAGCTTTGCAAGGAAGAATAAAATTGATCAAACTGGAGAAGTCTGATCTAAGTGAAGCTCCATCCAGGCAGTATCCAGACTAAATCCATTTCAACGAGGTTTTCTCATAAATGGATTTATTAAGAATCTTACTTGGTTTTCATTAACTTAGAATTGCAGAAAGCATTAAAGTATTTTGATGAAGCATCACGTTATGAAGTAATCTACACAAACATTGGCGTTTTATGATGACGTTAATGCCCTTCGATCGATTAACATGCTTGAAAATCGCATCCAATCCACCGCGATTCCATTATAAAGCCCAATTTTCTGGCTCAGTTCAATTTTAAACCCAATCGGTTTAACCCTATTCCTGGAGGGATGAAAAGTATACGAATCTGTCGGGGGGGCTATTCCCCCCCTTCAGATCTCCTCTGCCATAAAGCTAGAAACATGAACATGGTTGACTAGGTCGACAATAACTCTATTTTGTAAAATTTTGATGACCTTGGGTCCATTATCTTTCAGGTCAAATGAACGTCATCAAAAAATTATTTTTGTCAAAACATGATTATTTCAGGAAACCTTGCCATTATCTCGGAACTATGGCAGCTAGGGAGGAATCCGAAAAAAATCACTGTAAAGCAGTTTTAATGTCTTTCACCGTTAGGGCATCAGAAATGACCTCAGGTCAATGGTTGTGACTGGTAGAGGTCAACATAATTGTTAAAAAACATTTTTTCAGCAAAATGTTTGTTCGTTAATAACTTTTATCTAAAGTATATACAGCATTTATTTGGTAACATCGTGTTTCTCTCTTCCATGCGGTTGCAAATCGTATCAACTTTGTCTCAAATCGAAAAATTGACCCCGCGGTCGAAGGTCAAGGTCAAGGTCTCAAGGTGACGTAAGTCGTCAAAATCTGATATCAAAAGACGCGTTATTGACGAGACAAAACATTTTGAGACCATTTGGAGTCCTATGTGTTTTGTCACAGGTTATGATAAAAAAGGTGTTGTGACCTTAATACATTCAAAAAGGTTACTGACTAAAAATTCATCCTTTCATCAAAGCCTAATATGACATAATACTGAAATAATTGGATTGATGCACTGTATTAAACCCTCGTTTTCATTTTTCACCATATACTTTATATGGAACTTAGCATATTGACCTGACATCAGGCGTCATCAAATATTTAATATCACCCTGAAACTTATAACACATTATTATTTGGCATGTTTTCTAGTCACATATAGTCCGTTTTTAAACGTCTTAAAAAAAAAAACTTGCACATTGGTGAAAAAATAAGTTTTTTTCAAATATTTTGGATTTCGAATTCAAAATTTTGAAATTTCGAGATAGCCACAATGAAAAAACAATCAATTCTCTACCCGACTTTCTGTTTTTGCTAACACTTCTCTTCAACACAAACTTCTCCATGAGGCTTAACCATGAAAGATTTGTGTCAAAACTGACCGAACACGCCCCTCTAAAAACTGTTCTGGACCCCCTCCTATAAATTCAATTTGGAAAAAAAAGTACAGCATTTCGTCATGCGCAATGAAATGTTAGGAAAATCCAGCAAGTTTGAAGATTCTGAGTTGAGTTATGAATGACCTGTACGCGAAAAAACTCAAGGGGGGCCGATTCGCCCCCCCCGGACAGTAATAGGGTTAAATGCATTATGAACCGAAAGCACTGACTCAGCCGATTCGCGACTCTGTCCTGCGTCACCTCACAGCCAGCTTTCCCATTCCCACGAGTCCTCCTGCAGTCGCCTTGACCACACTCGACTGCCGACCCGGTCCCGGCTGCGCCAGGCCTTCCTCTCAGCAGGAGGGTATTCGCTTCATCACTGCAGTCGCTGCGCCCAGTGCCGGCGCGCCTGCAGCCCACTAACGGAAGACAGATGAGCGGTCGCAGTTGGCAGCGGCTATGACCATGCATCACACCGCTACCGCCGCACTGCCGGCTTTGCTGCAAACGCAGCCGGTGTGAAGGTGCTGGCGGGCGGTGGGTGGTGGTGGAATGGTGGGCGGTGGGCGGTGGTTGCTGGCGGAATGGTGGGCGGTGGGCGGTAGGCGGTGGGCGGTGGCGGACAGTAAGCGGTGGCGGTAGGCCGTGGTGGAATGGTGGGCGGTGGTGGGCAGATGGTGGTGAGCGGTGGTGGTGGGTGGTGGTGAGCGGTAGTGGTGGGTGGTGGTAGTGGACGGTTGAGAGAGGTGGAGGAAGGTGGCGGCGGTGGTGGTCAGTGGTACGGACGGTTGTGGTGGGAGAAAGTGGGTGGTGGCGGACGGTAGGCTGTCTTTACTGATGGTGATGACGGCGATAGCGGAGGTGGAGGCCGGGCAGCCGCTGAATTGGCGCCAAGGGTGTCGTCCACTGCATGCATGGATTGTGGGAGCACGGCGGCCTGAGGCGGTGGCGGCGGTGGCGGCGGTGGCGGCGGTGGCGGCGGTGGCGGCGGTGGCGGCGGCGGTGGCGGCGGTGGCGGCGGTGGCGGCGGTGGCGGCGGCGGTGATGACAGCGGTAGTGACGGCAATGGTGGGGTGGTGCCGCAGACTGACGATGTCCGCAGTGACGGGGGTGAGACAGTCTGACCCCTGCCCTATATTGATCCCACGCCGGGCAGAGGAGACAAGTGTGCCGACGCACGGGACATATGATCTCTGCTGACTATACCGACTGTCGTTTGTACGCACTTCCCGGCCGAGGGTGGGGTGTAGTCGTGGTCGCTGTACGCACTGCCCGGCCGAGGGTGTGGAGCAGTCGTGGTCGTTGTGAGCGGGCTGACTCAATGCGACTGTGTGGTTGGAGGATAAATGCATGTTAGGTTTAAATACTGCAAGCGCTGACGATTGCTGGGTCTCTGTGGGAGAATGAAAAGGAAAAGACACAGTGTGGCCGGACTCTCAATACTTTTATTTTCTGTCTGGGTTCTTTTTTACCGAATTAATTCGGATATAGTGCTGTACTTTGCGACCGAAACGAGCAGCAAAAACAGATGCTGCTGATCCGGACCTCTTAGACGAATCGCTCTTTGAATGCCTTTCTGGCGCTATCTGGTGTCCCTAATCCAATAGATTTTCAGTTTTCACCACTGAGTGACAAATTGTGTGCTATATTTTATATATAGCTATATATATAATATATATATATATATATATTTTTTTCCCTTTTATCGATTATACAATAGGCGATCGCCGCTAACAAAAGTGACCGAATGATAAGTGCTTGTGTATCGTCATGTATATCAAATGTAATGTAATGTGCCGCACATGTAAAAAGCGTATATTTGTATTGTTTGAACACGAACCGACCGCGAAATGTAATGCCTAGACTGTTGATATTAGTTTAAACATACTGGTGCTTATGTTGTCTTGAAGATAGTGGTTGTACCGGCGAAACGTTACGTCCTTAATATAGGCACCATTTTAAACTCTTTTGCAATGCTGACAAAAAAAGCTATTTCGACGCATAAGAATCACTGGAAAGAAAGGCATCAATCATTTTACGCTGTCATATTCAACGAAAAAATGTACGAAAAAAAACCTGCTCCCTACTGTTTACAAATTTATATTAAAATATATAATATTATATATATATATATATATATAATATATAATATATATATATATATATAGCGATACAAATATAATATAAATATAATATAAATTATTACCATTATAATATATTTATGACTTAAAAGATGCCTAACTGCTCAATCATATTGGCTAGCCTGCCACATCTTTGAAATTGTCTGAGTGTATGTACCATAATCATTTGAATGCTCTCATGAAAGCTTAACATACATTATATTTCGGAATATTCAAATTTCCAGTCACATTTCAAACAGCTTAATACTTCTGATCTTCCCAGACTTCAACATTGAGAAGCTGTATTAACTTAACTGTATGCGGCTGTGCACCACCTTGATCACCCTATACATATGGCCCTCTCCCATGTCCTGGTCAATCGCGCTGACTAACGCCCTCCGACAGCTCTGTGCCCTGGTAGCCCGGGGTCGGGCCCAGGGTCGCCATTCGCGCTAACTAACGCCCTCCGACAGCGAACCCCGTCGGTCCGCCGGACACGCCAACCGACTGCGCCATCCGCAACCGGACCCAGGCGTCGCTGCACATCGCGTGCACGGCCGGCGCGGCCGGCGGCTACCCGCAGACGTTCCACCTGGAGGCGTACCAGGCGCGCAGTCACGTACTGCTCTCCAACCTGACCAGCAAGCGCGCCGAGTTCGTGCTCGGCAGCCTCGGGCCCGGCGAGGAGGTGGTGGTGCATGTATACTCGGTGACCGAGCGCGGCAAGAGCGGTCTCGTCACGCTCGAGGCCGACACGCTGAAGGTGGCAGAGCTGAAGACCAGGCAGGGTGAGTAGAGGCGAGGGCATCGGCGTGCGCTGACGTATGAGTGGTATGGTTTCTGCTTGAGCATGGGACGATTATTTGTTTTGGGTATGTTATTTGTGTTTTGTTTCAATATTTAGAAGACAACTGCCGATCACTATGATGCATGTTTTCTGTTTAGTTAATCCTGTGTATAAAATTCATTATTTTATTGGTTCCATGAGCAATGAGTCAGTGACGACCAAATCGGTCATGCTTCCTCAAGTAAGTAGACGTCCCAGGTCGATCCTGAACGAGCTTATCAATCAAAATATGATCCTATAGATTCCAGGGGTCCCGCCACAGGGGAACAAAGGGACGTGTCCCTGCAATTTATATGGGAATTACATGAAAATAATCGACTTGGAAAGAAATGTCTCTGTCGCCCCAATTTTTGGAACGTGGCGGAGTGTTAGATTCATGGCACTCCGGTTCCGCTTTTGAACAAGCAATTAAGCTATTATGTTACATTTCCTCTTAAATCCGCAAGATGAAGCATCCCATCTCTCTTATCCAACCGGCGATCTTTATCCTGCTCGTCATTATGCTCAAATCCTAGACCTACCGATCTTGCAGCACCCTCAACCCACCGACCAAGGCGGCGATGTGCGAGCGTTGAGGGGCTGCTATGTGGCTCAGCCCCGCAGCTGGTCGGGGTAACTTCCCGCCACCTGCCGTCGGTGCTGATCCTCTGACCCGCGTGCTGATCCTTGGACCCGGACCCGAGATATCGACCCCACACTTGATAAATCGCCCTGTCAGGCAGCGTCGCCCTGTGTGTCTGGTTTACGGGGTCAGGAGACGGGGCGACGGGTGTTTGGAGCAACCGCTGCTGGATACTGGGGCCGTTTCTGAGTCGCCGCCGGTATCTGCTCCGCTGTGACACATGATCCGCGTGGTATCGGGTGTTTCTCCAGCAGTATATCTCTGGAGCCGTGACTGGCTACATTGGCCGTACTACTGCGGGGTCAAGCCATTGCTCTTCGCGTATTGATCTCCGTATAGTGCACCGGTGGCCCTGGTTGGAGGCAAGGCCTGGGCACTGCCCGGGCCCCGGACCGCACCACCTCTTCATAGGGCTCAGAGGGTGCGTGGGGAGATGGTGCGGTGAATTCGAACAGTTACATGCATTCTTCTAACAGTCTAACACTGAAGACGGCTTCTGCCGACAAAAATGTTTTCTGCTGATCGGTCGAGGGACGCAGCAGCTCGTCCTGAGGCAGCGTTTTTCGTCCCTGACTGACAAACGTTCTCATCTGGGAAGCGCTCCAACGGCGAAAGCAATCTCCCTCCACCACACACTCAAGACGTAGTATGACGCTCTGATGTGGTTCCGTGATACACCTTTCAATATGTCACTTCATGCAAAATATGGCTGCATAATTATTTTGTTTTTCATCGAGTAAGTTGCATAACATTAGCGTCTTCGGTGGATGATGCGAGAGGTCCCGACAGACACACGGATCTATTGCAGGTGATTGGCCGATTCCAGACAGACCACACATCATCACAGTCTGCCGTCCCGAGACGGCAGTTCGCCAAAGGCCTCTCGTGTTCCCGACTCCATTTTTGAACCGTCTGTCGCCTGCCTGGCCCTCTCCTCTCGCTCCCTCCCCCTCACTCCCTCACTCCCTCCCAGTCCGCCAACCGAAAACGGCAGATAACCCGTATCGACCGTGGGCAGCTGTAGACGGCTCATCGAACGCTCATTACACGGGTGAGCCCGGGAGATGGAGTTGAGTTCCGTCCGGCTGACAGCCAGACCGGCTGGCCTGGCTGGCTGACAGTCTGACCGGCTGGCCTGACCGGCTGGCCCCGTTGGCGGTAAGGCACCGCCATTTTTCTCGCCCCAGCGCTGGGCATTCGACACACGTACCGTACAGGACTCGTGTTTAGCCGGTAGACAGCGCCGATGGCCTGGAGGCGGGACGGGGCTCCCCTGGGACGGTGGCGTCTCGGCTAACTTCGAACCGGACCTCTAACTAATAACCACTAGTCTTCATCAACTACGGGTTACTAACCGGCGACCAGTGACCGAAGTCCGGAAATATATAACCAGCGTCCCTGGAATCAGGATCATTGACCTGTGACCAATTAGTAGATGACCAGATTGTAAAATGTGTTGAAACGCACGCCGCAACTGGTAAAAAATAAGTGTCTGTTTGAGATATACAGAGCTGGTTGAGCTGTAGAAGCACCACAGCCCCAACGTTGAATCACCATGTGTCATGCTGCTTAGTTAACAGGGGCTGATTACCCGTGGGTTTTGGGGGCCAAATCCAGCGGCGTATTCCTAAAAAGTTGTTGAGCGGGGGATAGCAGGCCGTCAGCCGTCAGCGATAAATGTGTTGTCCGGGGGGCGAGGGTAGGCAGGGGCTTCGCGTGTTTTTTTAGTGAGGGGTCGGCTGAAATGACGAAAAAATGTTCTCCCATTTTATGTGTGTATCTAAGCCTTTGCAACATTTTCCATGTGGATTTTCCTGTTTAACACGCGCACTGGAGGGGGGACTTTTGTGCCCCCACATGTTTTTCGTGAATATCTCAACAACGAAGCGGCGCAGGGCGGTAATGTTTGTGCGACATTTACGGCAACACAATAGTGGATCGTTTGACGTAAACAAATCGAAATCGGTCGGCAAATTTTTGAGTTATATGGATTTGAATTCCAAAATGGCAGCCAGAATCGAGGTCGGCGAACGATATCTCGGAACAAACAGTCAGATTCGGGACGATTCAAAACGCCATATTGGTAGCCAGTGTCCGATCCTCATCCCCAACGGAAACTTAAACACATTGCAGTTGACCTGTGACGTCAACAGAAGTCAATCCTCAAAAGGGTGACATTTGGCCCGATCGTGACCATTCATGACCTGTTTAACCTTTAAGATATTGACCTAAGGTCACAAAAATTTTCAGAGAAGTAGATCATCACAGCACCTACTACCCTTTAAGTTTTGAACGTTCTAGCTGATCAGTATTCTAAGAATCCTCACGGGGCACTTTAAAGTGCCCCCCCCCCCCCCCCTCCAGTGCTGTTAGTAACATAACCCCTTCCAGTGGCGTGTTAAGTAGTCTTTTATCAAGCACCACATGCGGGGATAATTCTGCTACGGGTTCCCTGATAAAACCCAAAGATAGGGGGTAGGCCTTAAAGAGGATAAGAAGTTAACTTTATTCAAATCCATTCAACCTTTACAACGAACCGAAAGGAGTATAGCGGTGAAGCCTTGTACAGTAGGCTGGTCGTAAAAAACATATTTTCGTATTTGTTTTGAAAATTTTGCGAGTGTAGATCAATGAATATGAATTCTGTGAACAACTTTTATACTTTCTGTTTTTTTTGTTAAGAATTCTGACTATCCACTTTTGAAAACATGTTGGTCCTCAGGGCACTTGGCTGCCGTTCAACCGACCAGAAGCGCCGATGATTTCCCTCACCATTCACATTCACTCTCATATTCAGATCTTTTAAAGATTTTCATATCGTCTCGCTTGCTCAGAGAAGAGTACAGTATGAACCATACTATTTGTACATACAATTGTATCAGAATAGATCGAGTCTTCTTTCTTCTTCAAAGTTTCCTCTTGCAAATATCACCACGGCATACCCGCCAAGCAGCATCGCACACAATCATGCAACGTCCCATTCGGTAGAGTAGAAACCTGTTAAACGCGCCGTCTTTGCACGCGGCGTCTCGCAACACCAACCTATTCCTGTCTGCCTGCCCTGCATCGACCTTTCAATGATACCTAGGGCTTTTAGAATGCAGGTGAATCGTATGTAAGAAATTTGACGTGTAGGCTGTACAGCACTGCTGATGTGGATTTAGGTTGTGTGCGCGTGTGCGTGTGCGAGGAAAAGGACCGAGCTGCGAGTTTTATTACTTTTATTTCTGTTTTACTCAATGGGGTTGTTCTCGTTTAACGACGCATGTCTTATTTAACAAGCGTTTTTGTCTTATTTCAGCCCACGCATATCTGTGAAATATTGTTCACTATATTTATTTGTACTTTATTCATCTTTACTGCTTTATGAACTTTTGTTATATTTTAGTATCATATTTTTGTGTTACATATTTGTCTAACCAACTGTGTGTGTGTGTGTATGTGCATTGCTGTCGTGTGCGTCGCATGTTTTAATTACTCGACTTGAGCTGTAATTTGTGTATGCCTGTGCTCTTGTGCATAAATAAAAAAAAAATAAAGAAATGAATGGTAAATCGCTGTAAACGACACATCGGCTTAACTGATGCATGCTCCAAACGACTGAATATGCAGATGCACAGGTCCAGCTAATCTGTTTTAATTTGAAACGCGTGCCACCCCGTTACTAGGCAACGGGAACCGTAGGTAAACATTGTTGATAAATAAACGGAGACGGCGCCCAGCGGCAGACGGTGCGGAGCGTCGGCGCAGCTTTCTTCCGGGAATTGTGCCGTTTTCAGATTCCTAGATTGTAGAATTAGCGAGGTATTTTATTGAAATTAGGTAGTTGTGCCTAAATACTATGTGTATACAGGGGCTATAACTCCCCTTGAAGTGTGAGGGGCCTCTGTGGTCCCTCACACTCACAACTTTACATATGGCGGGTCAATGAGCCGGCCGTAATTTTGGGAATTTCAGGAATCTGGGGCCCCTGAAAAAATAGTGGTTAAAACCCAGTGAGATTTTCGATTTTTTGGGAGGGGGTCTACCAGGGGGCCGTTGACCATCCGGGATATGTTGACGTACTGGCGATGCCTCCTCCCTGGGAAATTGTCTGGATCCGCGCCTGTCTTAACCTGACCAAACATTAAATATTGGATTAAGTCAAAGTCAACCCTTTTCATAGGATAAAAATAAAAGCATGTATAACTTTTGTTTTAGCTGCACTGTCTTATTTCGTCAAAAACACCTCTGAATGCTAGTACCCTTGTTAAGCAATACGTTCAGGGTTGTCGAAATAACTAAGTCGGGAGGACGCTAGACTAAGGATCGGGATGTCCCAGGTTCGGCCCCGGGTTTTAAACGTTTTGCAGGTCGGGGCACCAATAGTTTGCACTACGGCGCTGGTAAAATTGGGTGCGATCCACGGAATTTGTAAGATTGGACCAAAGGAGGCCTATTTTAAGTCCAAAGGATCATTCTGACCTTACACGATGGTCCCTCTGGCCTCTGAAGGCCCCACTCTGTCTTCTGGAAGGACCAACTGTGGCTTCCAAAGGACCACTTTGACCTCCAAAGGGCCACTCTGCCTACAATGAGGGTAATTTGGCATTCAGTGCCCACTGCCCACTGTGGCCTCAGAGTGCCCACTTGGGGCTTTCAGAGAGCCCACTTTGGCCTCCAGAGTCAACTCTGGGGCTCTGACCTTCAGAAGGCCCGCTCTGGCCTCAAAATGACCCATTAAGGCGTTCAAATGGCCCAGTCTGCTTCTTGTCAGCCTCCAGTGGGCCCTTCCAGGCCTCCAGAGGGCCCATTCTCGCCACCAGAACGCTTATTCTTGCCTACAAAGGGTCCATCGTGGTACTCTGAGGGTCTATTCTTGCCTCCATCCAGAGAGCCCACTCTGGTCTCCGTAGTCAACTTTGACCCTCGAAGGGCCCACTCTGATCTCTGGGGGCATACTGTGGCTTCCGGAGGGCCGACTGTGGGCTCCAGAGGGCCTACTCTGGCTTCCTGACGGCACACTCTGACCTCCAGAGGGCTCTCTCTGGCCTCTGAGGGGCTTACTCGGGCGTACAGAGAACTTAATCTGGCCTGCAGAGGGCCCGAAACGTAAAGTGCGACCTGCTTGGACGGTTATAGGCTATTTCGAATAACAAAACCGTGCAAAACTCTTTAAACATATGCGTGGCCCCCCGAGTCCCACGGGGGGCATACTGCGTGCCCTCAGGCCCCCCGTCGGCAACACCCTGCTTAGGTATTTCAGTATTTTGTGAGCATTGATTTCCGACTCCAAAAACAATTGTTTAGGTGAAAAATGCAGACATTATTGTACATTCCTTGACCGCCAGATCCTACCCGAACAGTATCCCTTGAATGGAAAACGTTGCACCCAAACCTAGAGTAGTAATATCTATCTTCTATACCGTCCCATATTCATTCGTCTCAATCGTGGTTCATCTCACACTTATAAAAATACGCTAAGACGCGGCAAATCCTTATGGCAGAACAGTAAAAAGACTGGCTTGGTTCAAATACAAAAGTCGCACAATTATCCAAACTCACCGTATTTCGCTTCGTAATGCATGCATAGGTGATCAAACCCTTGTCCATGCAGTGTCCGACAAAATGTAACCATGCGCTAATGCTGAATTTACCTACACTCATGCTCCATATAAGGCTTACTAAAGACCCTGAGCCACTTGCAATCACTCTTGTCGCGATAGCAAATGCCTGACATCTCTAAATTCCAGTTGTTCGTCCCGCCAGTTGAACCGGGGAGTAAGTACCCAGCCAACAATTAACTTGGGCACTGATTGGGCAAAATAGTTTAATCCCATTGTGCCTGATCAGTGCCCAAGTTTATTGTTGGCTGGGTACCAGCCGTATTCGGGCCTGTTGGTTTTCGTTTATGCATCATGATCCGAGCTCAGAAGCCAGAATGTCCATGATAATTACTTGTGCTTGTGCATGGAAGCATTCAGCTTTATCTTACCAGCATTGAACGTGCAATAGTGCATGATTGCCGATTCCAATGTCCGTGTTGCCTACTTTGGCGCTGTCGGTTATGTCCGCCCGAAGTTGTTGCCAAAAAATGGATTTTAGGAGTCAGGATTTATTTAAAAAAAAAACGGAATCGTTCACTTTATACGAATCCGTCTTAAGAATTTTCCAAATTCAAAATTTTATATTTTCACAGTATTGACGATCATGCATAATGACCGCCAGAAAGTGTTGCCGAAAAATGGATTTAAGGTAGTCAGGAATTAATCAAATCCAAAAACCGAAATGATAAAAGTTGTTCAGAATTGCTTACTGCATACTAATCCACCCTCGCAATTTTCGAAATCCGGAATTTTGCATTTTCACCCTACAGACGACCATGCCTATTGTACAGGATATTAAGCTTAAAATGCTGTCCAATTCAATTATCCGTTACAACCAATTAAAGACGATGACGATGGCTTCTGCTGTATAACGATGGCCACCAAAGTGACGCTGCGAAGCATCGTGAAAATTTTATTTTACGTCGTGGAAAATGAAACTTTAATATTAAAACTTGACTGTGAGTGGAGTCAATCCTCAGGTAGCCCTTTTCCTGGTTGCACATCTAGGTATGATTACAATTATTGAAATTAAGGCAGTTTTTTACATACATATTCCTCGGATAGTAAATCACGATGACCCATGACGTTCAGCGCTCAATAGCATATATGGTTTAAATTATACTGTATACAAATATAACAGCGTAACAAAAACAACTGGTAGCAGAGCAAATGGTTTGAAAGCAGCAAAAGGCAGAACGACTTTTCCACGCATAAATGGTCCCTATGAATCTGGGAGAGTCTGGTGGGAGATAACTTGGGGAGATGGTCCTGTCCTGGTCGCACTATTAGCTCTTCGGTCCAGCAAGCTGAACACCGCTGGAGCAGCTTCTTGGTCCCGATGTCCGCGTCTTTGCGTTCGCGTCGCCGTTTTCGGAGCTTGGTAGACTATTTAAACAATAAACATGTAGCCCGCTTGGAAGTTTATATTTTTAGAAGACAGTAAGCGCTGGGTTTAGCAATTATAGGTACGACCAAGGAGAGCCTCTGCCAGACACATAATGAATTCATTTTCCCATTTTCCGAAATTGTATAAGCAATTTTGATTTTGTGTCATGCCGCGAAGCAACGCGAAATTTTCCAGTGTTTCACTGTGGATAACTGGATTTTGACTGCTTCAAAGACAAATTTTTGTATCTTGCCGCGAAGCGCCGCATTTTTTTTATTCAGTTTTTCACCGTGTATAACTGAATTTCGACTGCTGCAAAGGAAATTTATACAACTGGACCTCCGACGTGTTTTTTTTGGGGGGGGAGGATCATAGTTTCAGGATCTTTTGGGGCATGGCCCTTTTATACCCCCCATGGATCCGCCCTTGGCTTAGTAGTCGATTAGCTTACATAGGATCCAAGCGCCCCGCCACCTCCCGGAAGTTGGGGGATGAAGGGATTCTGAAGTCGATTCTTTCCATGCAATGTCCATAGACGTAATGTTAAAATCCGAAAATATGGGGGACACGTCCCCCCCCCCACATGAATGAGTCCTGTGAATGAGTCCCTAATAGGATCTCTATGAGGCACAACAAATCGAAGCTCCACGTTCACGCCACAACAATACAAAAAATAATGTCATTACATTTAAACCCACGACTGACCCCGGAGCAACTACCCAGGTTGTTCTTGTCTCCCTCGTGGGTTTTATGGCACGCTAGGATGCCAACAGCCAGGACGGTTGCCCTTTCAATGACGTGACGTTATGGCTACGGTGTCGCCGCAGCCAGGTCACCGCGGCATTAACGGTCTGGCCTGTGTCGGTATACAGGCCTGTCTGGACATTAGCTGTGGCAGCCCACCGCCTGGAAAATGTCGTGGCGACGTTTTGTGACCTGTTAAATACAGCTTCAAAAGGCTGTTAATATGTCAAGTAAATTTATATTGCACTTATCTCGAGATGAAATGTGAACGGCTGAATCCGTCGATATGTTCCGTTATGAGTTACGACTTCTTTAAGTATTGTTGGCATTAAACCTGATGAGACCAGCTTATGTTTCGCAATAGTATGTCAGGAAACTATCCAGTGATTTCCAAGTATGACAACTTACTAGCTGCGCTATTTAATTTGTTCGATTAGTTTGTTATCAAATTATGAAGAATTGGACGCTTTCGATTGACACAATGTGATATTGAATTGTATTCCTGATCAGTTTGTTCGTAGATTCTTTCACTGCAGGCTGCGTACATTGGGTTTTATCAGTGCCAATAGTTATACATGTGCAGTGAGACCGGAGCACGGCTGCTTTAAACGAAATCAAATCGAGACATAGTTAAATCAGGCGTGTCGCCGCGAAATTTTGAGTGGGATGGGGGGCGGACCCATAAGTTCATATTTTCCAGTCGATCTATCACTGAATAACTCTATAGGCGGCTAGACGCCAAACTATGATATGAAGGGTGAAATTTCACCATTTAATATATACCATGAAACTCCGTATGGACACCGATTTTCATGAAAATCTAAGGGGTCCGCCAAATCTCGAATCTGTCGCTGGCGAACCACAGAAAAGGGCCCGCCGGGCCTCCAGGGGGCGTCCCCGCCTCCCCTCCCCCTTGGCTACTTGCCTGGTCCCAAGCGATAGATTAAAATGCAGATTCGATGTCTGCGGCTACTGTATTTCCTGTTTTTGTTTTGTATGTTTGTTTAGTCCAGTGTATTATGCAATAAACGAGTCTGGTGTTTTTGCCGATAAAGCGACCGGATGTATGTTCTGTTTGGGAAGGGTTTATAAGTTTAGTCATTACATTTTTAAGCCTGTTCAATATTACAGTAATTATAACCTTATAGTCTGCGTTTAACAGTGTAGTAGGCCTCCATCCCTTATATGTGTGAGGAGTGAGGACACTGGCGGATCCAGAGGGGGGGGGCTGCAGAGGGGCGCACCTCCCTAGGCGCCCAGGTCGCGGGCCGGGCCGGTGCTTTGGCCTCCCCAGGCCGGGAGTTTGGGGGAGGCCAAAACACGGCCCGGCCCCGCGACCCGGGCCGCCTGGGGGAGTGCGCCCTCTGCAGCCCCCCCCCTCTGGATCCGCCCCAGAGTGAGGACACTATCCTTTTTTCTATAGTGTTATAATATAATGCCTTCCCGATGTGAGGGAAGCCCACCGCTTCCTGTGAACAAAGTTCTTGCTGCTCGATTTATAAAAGGGTCAACTTTTAACCAGAAACAACGAAAGAACTCGACTGGAAAATCGACCGAACCTGTGGTTATCAATAAAAATAATTCAATCGTTCTTCAGATTCTGTCTCTATCCTAGAAAGCTTCTTCAAGAAAGTAATTGTGCGAATGCGATACTTCTTCATGTTTGATTGGACGGCCGTTGGCAGAAATGTCTCGGAGCATTATGTAGCTGTCTGTCAGCAGCCTGATTGACCATCGATTCGGTAAACTGCCGCTGAACGGCTCCATCTCATTCAGCTTTGTCCTCACGTGCACGTATTATTTGATTCAAGTTACAACATGGAAATACCGCAATTTTGACGGGTTTGGCGATCAGGTTGTACTAAAGCTTTAGCATATCTTAGTCTTAATATTATGTTCGTTTGGACGTAATATCAGTGACAAGGCGTTCAGATAATATGTGCCTGCTGTCACATAATATTTCACCTGAATCGCGGTTAAACAGGAGATACAAACGGTCTGTTGCTGATTATCATATCAGATGAGAGCGGCCTCATACAAGCAGCCTCGGGTGGGCTCAGCCTCATCTGTCTATCGTGGCCACGTGGCTCGGTCAGGCGCGCCATTTGTGTTTCCTCTGCATAGTGGCATTAATCAGCGACGCTCGCCGCCGAAAAGCCAGCGCGGAAATAATTCATCTGGCCAGTTGGCTGAAACCTAGACAAAGATCCTGTTTTAGACGGCAACCCATCTCTGGACGACACGGAATGCCAGAGTCTGCGATCGCCGATAAATTACCATTAATGAGATGTATGCAATCTCTTTAAAACCGTTAGATACAAAAGCATCGTAACTGTCGCATGTTCTTCAATATACATAACTAAACGGCATTCCACCTTCAACAACAACGTTTCGGCAGAGCTACCCAAGATCAGTTTTGCTCGACTAGAAGACCCTCAACAGTTCCATAAAGTTTCTAAGCAAGCCGACTTTCACCTTCCGCTGACAATGCATGCACATTGCACGGAGCAGCCACGGTGATGCAGCTGATGGAACTATACCAGTTCATGTTTACACAGCTAGTGGTCATCTTACTAGCTATGTAACTGTGTACCGCAGAGGACGAAGCCCGTGATTTGCAGTTACACATCTAATCAGCATCTACTGTATAACTGTGCACCCAAAGGACGATGCCAGTAGTCCGCAATTAGTACCGCCGGTGGTCATCTGAATGACCATGCAACGTACCCAGCATATGTACCCAGCAGATACCGATGCCAGTGGTCTGCAGTCAACACCTCTAGTGGTCATCTCACTGACCAGGTAACTCTGTTTTGCAGAAGATGAGACCAGTGGTCTGCAATTTACACCACTGGTGGGCATCCTTCTGGGCGCCATCATTGCGCTGCTGCTGATTGCTCTGGCGGTGGTGCTCACGCTGAGGCGAGTCAGGGCACGTGAACTGAGGTCAGCTCGCCGCGAAACGGAGGAGAGCAGGGAGAAAATGCTCAGTTTGCACACGATGGACGGCGACTGCGTCGGAGATAAGAGTCCCGACGTAGTGCCCTGCACCAGCACACTGCTCGACAGGAGAAAGGGTGAGTCCAGTGGTGGTGAGAGTCCCTTGACAGGAGAAAGGGTGAGTCCAGTGGTGGTGGGAGTCCCTTGACAGGAGAAAGGGTGAGTCAAGTGGTAGTGAGAGTCCCTTGACAGGAGAAAGGGTGAGTCCAGTGGTGGTGGGAGTCCCTTGACAGGATAAAGGGTGAGTCCAGTGGTGGTGGGAGTCCCTTGACAGGAGAAAAGGTGAGTCCAGTGGTAGTGGGAGTCCCTTGACAGGAGAAAGGGTGAGCCCAGTGGTGGTGGTAGGAGTCCTTTGACAGGATAGAGAGTGAGTGGAATAGTACAATTGGAGTAACACAAACGCATGTATTATTCGACCGTTAACAAAACTTGACAGGGTAGGACAATCAGATTTATTAACATGTAGCTACGACCACTCCGGTCCAAATGCAGTTCCCGGCAACACTTTTGTAGCGCATAGCTGTTGGTTTAATGGATATTGTCTGCAAGTCTTAAGGCAGCATTGTATTTGATGTACGTTACCTATGTCCTGAGTGTCATGTAGATAACAAGCTATCTTACATGAAACTGGTCACTGTTTCTGAGGCGATTGTGGATGGATTATGTCAATTAAGCATGATGCATTATCAGTTATCACCTAATTCGAGTAATGAAACTTTTAATAAGCATTGAGTGGCAATGCAATACAAAATTACCTTCGTTAAACACTACGATTTTGGAAACTCTGGGCTTTATATGAATAGTATGCTGTTATGTGCTGCTATTTTGTGGACCACTAATATACTGCCATATCGAGGCACGGCACGCAACATTAACATGAGGTTTCATGCCAGTTCACATAATTTGATGAGCTTCGATTGTAGTAATTTGCACGCCGCACCACAAGTATGCATCTCGTCGACTCCATGGAGTTCGTGAACATGCATGTTCATTGTTCAGTTACCTGTCAAAGTAGAATGACCCATACTAATGACGCTGGTTGAAAATAAAATAACAAAATTAGATAATTATTCAAGTTGATTTTAAGTAAAGTTAGTGAGTTACTAGTTAGTTCGTTAAAGAACGTTACATTTTAAGTAAAGTTTAAGACATTAAAGTGCCTTTAACTTTTAGTACAGCCATTGTGCTCGACACCAAAATGTGTTGGGTTGACTCAAAACCCTTTTATTCCGACTCAACTCATATTACAATCTGTTTTCAGTCATGCGTATTACGGATGTCAATCGGCTTGCTACTATTTGCAATATTCAAATGTATTTAGTTTTGAGGTAATTCTGATATTAGGAGGGTCATTCCCCATGCTCAGCAGTCTGCTGATCTTCAGGCAGATATCAAATTTTGTGAAAATAACTGTTTGTTCAGACTATTTTCTACCTTTATTTAAGTCTGCTACATATCTGAACATTAAACTAAACATTATACATAAGCCGTTACGGATGCTGGCAATTGCAGTTTGTCAGAGTAAGTGATTATAGCCGTTTTTACGATGGATTATTTTGGGCGAAATGTTTTAAAACATCTTAAGATGTTTTGAAATGTTTTAGTATGAAAGTTTTAGTATACTTATTCTTCCTTAACTACGCCAACTTTTTGTCAAGCGATTTTTGTTCTTGAAATGTCCTCTTCAGAATTGTTAATATGTTGGTAAGAAATAGATCATGTTACAAAATGCGGTTTGGTGTAATAGCAATTATTATGTATAGGTTTAGCCTGTGATGCATGATCTTCACCTACTGACACTTTTCAAACACTCGAAAACATATCGGTCTCGGGCAGCGTATTGTCTCTCAACAAAAGCGAACTCCCTTGACTTCATAATGGAACTCGCCTCCAGCGAATCCTTCTAGCGCTTTATTGCGCCATGCGAAAGGCATCCTGTGATCCAATGACGCTGCCAGATTGATAACTAATATGGCGATATGCTTAAAGGGACTAGTTCACCTGGGAAAAAACGAGAAAAAGCTCATAAAAAACATAGAAATGATGAATGAGCAGCAAAAATAAGTATCATAATTACTAGTAAGATCAAAGAAACCTATATTACGCGGGAAAAAAGCAATTAAAATGTCAATTATTTTGGTGATAACATACCGTTTTTCCTCAAAGTTAATGCGAAATCAGCTGGGCTGAGAAGCACGCAACGTTTCATCAAAGAATTTAGTGAGGGAATCGTGGCGTATACATGGTGGTACTTGCTTGTTGAAGATCGGCAATAACCCAACGCTTGAAAACCATCAAGCACTTGCTTTAAGTAGGTATTCGTCATATTTATTCACCTATGAAAGTGTAGTGTTCCGCCCATCGTCCCACTCAGTAGGCCCTGTTTACACCGGCACTAAATATAATTCGCGGGACATTTTCCACATCCGCGGAAAGCCATCATTTGATCTCGTCGCATATGGCGCGACAACATCACGCGAGCAGACACCGTAAGAAAGTAGATCGAAGAACTGGTACCCAAAATCTAGGGAAATTACGGCCGAAAATGTACAAAGAATATCCGTGGAAAATTTTCCGCGGAATATATTTAGTGTGGTGTAAACACGCCTACTGTCCGTGTCCGTGGGCGTCCGTCTGGATTATGTGTCACAAGGTCATGCACGGTCTACACGTCACTGGCGTACGGTCTCGCCTGGTCCGGCTCCCATATCGACTCGCGGGCCCGGGCTGGCCGCGGGCGGGCCAATCAAAAACAGCGGCACGCGCAGTACTGGTTTACGAGGTGGGGTTTCGTGAGTGGGAGGGACAGTAAACCAATTGTGTACGCGAGCCTGGAAACGTTCAGGCCAAGCCGCTGAACGCTACGATACGCCTACAGAACGTTGTTTTAGAAAATGTTTTATAGAATGATTTAAACATCAAAATCACTACGCATAGCAGATTCCCCTGACGTTCATTCTGCAATAAAAATAATTAAGGACTGAACACAAGTATGGTTTGTCCAGTACTTACACTTCCCCCAAGTCTTACGTAATCTGTGCGTCATAATATACGTCAACTCAGCCAAAATCACAATCAGCGATTGGAGTTTAGGCGGGTTAAACCGGTTTTAGGACTGAATAATAAATATATTAAGAGGTTTCTTGACAATGTGGAAAGCGTCACAAGTCATTTTCGAGCATGCGCCAAAACTTGGCTATCTCAACTCAAAACCCTATGTTAAAGGTGAACTATTCCCTTTAACTGAACGAACGGACTCTAAACGCATATGTTCTTTAGAAACAAACAATTTGGTATCATAATCTTGTAAAGAGCTCATTTCATGTTTCCAGAACTCTTGAATAATGATAAAGCCGTTTTCACGATGGGTTATTTTGCGCGAAATGTTTTAAAACATTTTAAAATGTTTTAGTAGTAGCCGCTTTCACGATGGAATAATTGTCGAAAAAATGTTTTAACCCTCGCCCTACGGTCCCATACGGCGAGGGTTAAAAATGTATCGCAAATTTTCCCATCGTGAAGACGGTTACCACGGAAACATTTTACAACATTTTAAAATGTTTTAAAACATTTCGCGCAAGATAAGCCATCGTGAAAACGGCTAATATCGCCTAAATCAGTAACTTGTTTTTCTTGGAATATATCGTATACTAAAACTTTAATACCAAAAACATTTCAAAACATCTTTTCAAAACACCTTTACAAAAACAAAGATGTTTTAAAACATTTCGCGCAAAATAATCCATCGTGAAAACGGCTAATATATTCAACTCACCATTACCTAACAAGTGTCATGGTGTGTGTGTGGGTGGGTGTGTTGCAGGTGGCGGTGCCCACTACGACCTGCGGCGACCCCAGCCGCTCGTCCCACCGGGAATGTCCAGCATCTCGGAGACAGTGCCAATTGCTCCCAACAGCAGTCTGCCGCGGCGACTATCCTCTCTGGACTACCACGACCCCAGAATAGTGAGTATTACGGTACAACCACAGACTAACCTCTCTGTACTACCACGACCCCAGAATAGTGAGTGTTACGGTGCAACCACAGACTAACCTCTCTGGAGTACCACGACCCCAGAATAGTGAGTGTTACGGTACAACCACAGACTAACCTCTCTGGACTACCACGACACCAGAATAGTGAGTGTTACGGTGCAACCACAGACTAACCTCTCTGGACTTCCACGACCCCAGAATAGTGAGTGTTACGGTACAAACCACAGACTAACCTCTCTGGAGTACCACGATCCCAGAATAGTGCGCGTTTTGGCGCACCGTCGAACCTCTCTGGACATGGTTGAACTATGGCCGTTTCCAGGCGTTGACCGGTATTTAATGGCTCACTGTGCAGTGAGCTGGGATAATGCGAGTTCATGGTTCACTCGTGATCACGTCCGACCCGGAGTCGGTGATATTTACCAGCCGGGGCAATCTCCGCGGATGGACGGCAGCTGGCCAGTGCTGGCTGGCGGCGTTGACACAATTACGTCACTGCACAGTGTCGATTGTCATCAGTTATCCACGAAATCGACGACAGACCTATCTCATGTATTATATTGGTTTCGGACATGTGCCCTAATTGTTAGTAACCGTTTTCACGCTGGATTATTTTGCGCGAAATGTTTTAAACATTTAAAAATGTTAAAAAATAGTAGTAGCTGTTTTCACGATGGACTAATTTGCGAGAAATGGTTTAACTCTTGCCCTACGGTACCGCAGGGCAAGGGTATTTTTTTTCTCGCAAATTAGTCCATAGTGAAAACGGCTACCACAAAAACATTTTTAAACATATTTTAAAACGTTTTAAAACATTTCGCGCAAAATAATCCATCATGAAAACGGCTAGTGTGAATAAACTGTGACATACTCTATGATGTATGTACTGTGTGAGACACCAAGTGCTTTTGAGTAATTTGTCTGATTACCTCTGCCAAATTAAATTAGAAAAATCGCAGTTGTTCTCACATCCCGTGCTTGACATTCTCCCTGTCGACTGCCGGTAACTTTTGCCCGCGACTCTAATCGACTCGTCACCGTCGCCGGACGTCGTTTGACGGTCGTCAGCCGTCGCCGAATCGACGGAGCGCAGCAGGTCAAGCCAATCAACCGACGAGGACCGCCTAACTGCCGCCCCCTCACTAATGAGGCCGGTCGCCTCCTCTAATGGAAAAGCCGATCGAGCTGGACAAGTGGCACATTTCAGGCATTCACAGCATTGATCTGTGCAGGCCGGGCGGCGGCGGCAGCGCCGGCGATGGCGGTAATATCGAGCCGATAATGAGCTCAGCGCCGTAGCCAGATGGCTTTGCATGTACACAGATAGATGCACAGACACACCGACACCGACACAAACATGAAACACACGCATGCATAAACACTTGCTGGCGCACGCGCTAAAAGTGGTGTGACCACCAGTCCGGTCTGTTGTGGCGTCTCTACAGCAGATCAATTCACTACTGCCTGGCGTAATTGAAGTGCTCTTGGAGAAACAGACGTCGCGGCTGCTGTTTTCGCGACGAGGTTCTGGTGTAAACATGCGTGTTTGTGTGTGCGTAATCAGCGAGTAATTTGTACAGGTCGTGGACGGTTGGACATCTCATTTTCGCGCGTTGGTTGATTATGATGTAACTAGATGCGTATACTAACGAGGGCATCTCTTAGTCCTAGTTGTCGCCGAGTTAGCCGGCTACTTTCCGCTGGCGCTGCTGCCCGCCGCCCGGGGTCAGAATTTCAGAGGCGAAGTAATTGGACTCCGTTTTGCAGGGAATGTTGGTGTCGAGGAATGAAGCAAAGTGATGCAGCAAGGTTTCAGGGCTCGCGCTGGCTATAGATAGGATGCAGCAAATGTGTTTGAAGTTTCGTTTTAACTTTATAGGAGACCAGTTTAGTACATAGGTATTAGTCGGTACTCGGTGTATACACTTCCGTTTTTTTTGCACATGTGCTGATTATGAAAACCAATGTTTTCGCACAGAGTTGCCTGTGCAGTGTGCAATTTTCACCCACCCTGAAACTGCCTGATATTCCTATCTCGTATTGACCGCTGCCCGATATTCCTCTCTCCTTGTAACCACTGTCTGTATTCCTCTCTCCTTTTGACCACTCTCCGATATTCCTCTCTCGTGTTGACCACTGTCCAATATTCCTCTCCCGTGTTGACCACTGCGTTCTTCGTTCCAGGACTGTGCAGACGCGCACTCCTTTTGCAAGTCTCCCAGCATAGAGATGTTTCCGTCTCGCATGGCCGAGCTGCCGGGCTTTCCGAAGGCGCCGGCGCTGTGCAGCGACCTCCAACGTACGTTCGACTCCACCGAGCCGTCGGAGGTGGGCAGCGAGGGGCGTGATCGCACGTGGCACGAGAGTGTCGTATGATGGACACCGTCAGGTACAAACCCTCGCCGCCGGCCCACGCTGCCGTGACGACTGACGTCGCCGGGTGCCCTCCGGACGCATGGTGTACGCCAGGGATTGGTACTGTCGCCAGTGCAATTCGATGATGGAAGAGAAGAGTGCAGTGTGTCTCGACTTTGAGTGACTCGGACGATTGTGGAACGACACCGGCCGTGTGTAAGGTGACGGGTGTCTGAAACAGCATTACAGCTGTCCGTCATGGGCTGCGTAATGTCTCGTGCAGGGAAATTGAGTGTCTAGTCACTCAGAAAGCCACACGCGATCTCGGAGGTCTAAACTCAGAAATGTCCGCCAACATGAGGCCATTTCTCACAGAGAGAGACTTCCGTGACGAGCAGGTTATGAGAGGGGGAGGGACAGGGAGTCGGTGGCGGTCACTGATTCGCCAATCCATGTTCAGCAGTTCCTGTGTCACGTTCTCGTTCAGGATCCTGCTGCGTAACATTTCGCTGTGTATGTGTGGACGAAACTAAGTGAGGGGTTATTGTGAAGGTTCATGCTGCTGTCTAACATGTGTTTCATGAGCAAATTGTATTTGAGTTGAGCAGTGCAATAATTTCAAACGAAAAGGAAATAGTTTTACTGAGTGTGCTCTAACGGCTTCCTGAACAAAATTTGATCTTTGTTTTTTATTCTTCTTCTCTCAAACGGAAGTTCAATATTGTTCGGAATTTAAAGGGAGTGTGCCTACTCTTTTGAAATGTCAAATATATTTTTATTACGGTAAGAAGCTATTGCTTGATTATTGATTACGATAAAATTCACGTCTGAAGCCCCTTTAGTTGATTTTTACTTATATTCTTTTGCCCCATCTGTTTGGTTTCAAAACTCATAAACGATCGTCAGTAAATATACAGAGTAGCGAAGATGTACCTATAATGGCGCCACTAAAGAACGATAAACAAACCTTCATGAGCATGTATAGGTTTGTTTACAGTGATCTGAGAATCTGTTCGCAGCTGTTATCAGTCTCACGAGTTGTTCTCTATTGGCCAGAGCTACAATTTATGCTAGCGTTGTAATTTAATGAGCAATCCTTCTATGTAGCGAAAGCTCTCCTGGCGACCATCGATAATTAAGTCCTTCCAGTATGGATTGGCGACCTTGAAATATCTCAAGCAAACTAAAGTGAATCTGGAGAAATGAAGTATATGGCTAAATTCAGAAAAATCTGTTCTACAGACTAGTGTCAACAACTTCACATGCCCAATGTGGGTAGGCATACTCCCCTTAAGGCGGTAGCTTTTATTTTAGAGCACTTCCACATTCGTTAACGAAAGTTTTTAAATTGAACTGCTGGTGCTGTTCATGATGTATTATTGTTACAAATATTCACAGTCTTCCCACGTTATATTTTAAGCTTGTAAATGCTTTGCCTCTTTAATAAATTATTGACTGTACATCATACGTAGCCGTTTTCACGATGGCTTATTTTGCGCGAAATGTTTTAAAATGTTTTAGTATGGAAGTTTTAGTATACGTATGCATTCCTTAAAGGGAATGTTTCACATTAACATAATATTTGAGTTGAGATGGCCAAGTTGTTAGATTTCCATTGCAATAAAGTATTGTAGAAGTTAAAACACCCACAGAGGTCTAATCGAAAGTAAATTTAAGTTTNAATGCCAAGCACGGAAAATGGCTATCTCAACTCAAATATAATGTTAAGGTGGGACAGTCCCTTTAAGACCAGTCTCCGCGTGGTCATTAGAGGAAGAAGAAATAATGTCCTTCGTGACCTATTTCCAAAGGAGGCGCATAGGCAAAAGGGGCACGCACGGGCCTTCAGTTGGGGAGGCAATTGTCCCTTCCCCTTTCATTACTCATATACATGGCACATGCGAGGGTCTTAGTTTTATTGTCACGTGGATTCGAGGAATATTGCCTTCCAGCAGAGTTTAGTTGTTAACGTTAGATTTAGGTACATGGTTTTGAGCGAGATTTTAATGTTTAGGAAAATATTAAATTGAAACTACTGTCAATTCATTTAGTTGCCCCTGCAAATCGAGAGGAAAACGCATACAGCAATATAGCACAGATTTAAAACTATCAGCCAAACCATGAACTACTTATCTACAAACCCCAGCCAACTAGTTATTGGGTTGACAACGGAGCAATATTTTAGCTTGTTTCAATATTCTATACAACCTCATGCTGACCATCATATCCATTTGGACGATGACCACGGATTCGTTAGTGGGACGGCAGCGGTGGCGGCAGAGCCCGGTCACTGTCGACCAGCCCGGCCCACCCGCCACCGCCGCCACTTCGCCGCCCGCCGCCACCGCCGCCGCCGCCCGCCCGTCCGCCTTCTATCCGCCCGGTCCGCCCGGCCCGGCCTAGTCCGGCCTCCTACAAGGAAAGTGGCTGTCCCCGAAGTCTGTCCATTGTTGGTGACTTGTGAGTGCGCTCGTCACGACGCTGGTCTACACGACGCGGCCGTCCTCGGTCAGGTGTTTCCTTGTGGTGAAGCTATCCTGGTGAAAACATCGCCACCCATCACCGCCCGCGTGTGATGCCGCACCACATCACAGCCGGCAACACCGCGCACCAGCAAACCATACCGTGTGATGCCGCACCACATCACAGCCAGGTAACACCGCGCACCAGCAAACCATACCGTGCGATGCCGCACCACATCACAGCCGGTAACACCGCGCACCAGCAAACCATACCGTGTGATGCCGCACCACATCATAGCCGGCAACACCGCGCACCAGCAAACCATACCGTGTGATGCCGCACCACATCACAGCCGGTAACACCGCGCACCCAGCAATAACCATACGTGTGATGCGCACAACATCACAGCCGGTAAACCGGCGCACCAGCAACCATTCTGTGATGCCTTGCACCGTCGTAACGCATCTACTGTAACACCATACCAACCATACACACCATACCACACCTAAATACCACACATACCACACATACACACCATACACCATACCACATCATACCAACCATACCACAACATACAACATACCACACCATACCACCCAACACCATACACACCATACACACCATACCACACCATACCACACATACACACATACCACACCATACACCATACACACCATACCACACATACACACATACCACACCATACCACCATACCACCACACCCCATACATACACCACCCACACAACCACACCAATACATACACACACACATACACACCATACACACCATACACACATACTACACAGATACACAAGCCATACCACACCATACCACAATACCACCCTCCCACCACAGTACACACCATACCACCCACACCACACCCACACCACACCACACAACAAGACGTGGTTAAGTGTACAACATACCACACCATACCATGTACCATACCAGACACCATACACACATACCACACCATACCACACCATACCACACCATACCACACCATACCACACCATACCATACCATACCATACCATACCATACCATACCATACCACACCATATCACACCATACCACACCATATCATACCATACCACACCATACCACACCATATCACTGCACCGTACTGTAAAGTGTAGTGCAAATGTTCTGTCCACTTCATCGACACTCTGTCTCTGTCCACTCTGTCTCTGTCTCTGTCTGTCGGTGCTGCACGCAGTGTAATCCATGCAATTACTATAGCCCTCGCCCCCGGTATCAGGGGCGAGGGCTTTAATAGTTTTATCAGATTTATATGCGTGTAGAGCCGTCAGACAACTTCGATGGACAACATAAAACATTGACGTTGAACTAAATGGGTGCGCTTAACCAAAGCTATTTAAGAATACTTTCTACGCTAGATTCCGGCAGACCAAAACAAACATCGCCCCAGGAAAATGGAGGGTTGATTCGAATAGTGCACTAAATGGACTGCTACTAGCCGTTTTCACGAAGGATTTATTCGCCGGGAACATTGACATTGGGTGGTGTCGATGAAGTGGTCAGAACATTTGCACTACACTGTACAGTGTACACACACCATACCCACACCACATCATATCACACCACATCACACTACATAAAACCACACCGCACCACACCGCACCACACCGCACCACACCGCACCACACCGCACCACACCGCACCAACCGCACCAACCCGCCCACCACACCGCCACCACACGCACCACACGCACCACACCGCACCACACCGCACCACACCGCACCACACCGCACCACACCGCACCACGCCGCGCCACGCCGCGCCACGCCGCGCCACGCCGCGCCACGCCGCGCCACGCCGCGCCACGCCACGCCACGCCAAATTACACTAAACCACACCACAACACACCAAACCACACCACAACACACCAAACCACACCGAACTCTAGAATTCCCTATCCACCAGAACACCGATGAATCTTGATACAGTTATCCACGTGAGGTCAGCTATATAATATATAAGCCTCAACTCTCCATGCTATCCATCTTTCCATCTTTGAGCTATGTTTCGTTGCGTTTTTCCTCGGTTGTCCATGATCAGAATCGCTGGTCGATCCCTAATATCCACCTATTACCTATCTCTGTTCGCACCCGTCCCTCATTCGTTGCACTTTCCTCTGTTCACCCGCTCTAGCGCCGGTGAACCTGCCTGTTCTATGAACCGTTCTGTTCCCGTAAACCGAGCCGACCTGTACTGTCCAGCCGCGTCTGTATACGGAGCCTGCCTGGGCGGTGATTTTTGTCGCGTTCGATCGCGCTTGACACGCTACGTACGACAGAGCGGCGACTGTCTTCGACCGGTTCCGGCTCTGGGCTACAGCGTGGAGGACGTCTGGTCACGTGTTCTAACGTTCTGTTGACTGTTCTGTGTTAGAGGCCACGTGATGTGTGAAGGCGTTCAGTCAAGGTTCAATGGCAATGAAGGGGTGTTTCGTTTTTGTTGGATCAAGACTAAGGATTATAGCGGTTCATTTAAAATAGAGGGGTATTGAGTATTGAGTCTTGAGTGTTGAGTCTTGAGTCTTGAGTTCTGAGTCCTGAGTCCCTGGGTTACAGTTAACATATTTAGGGGGAATTGCCCGCAGTCAGCAAAACTCCTCCCAACTCCCAGTCACAAAAGTTTTCTACCCTGCAAATATAGAAACATAATATTATGTTCTGAAATGAATACTTTGATAAATATTGTACTACAAATGAATTTTTTGCATCACAACAAAGAAGTTCTTTAAAAAAAATATCGCTGAGTTTCAATACGGTGCGGCAAGTGAATTGAGAGCTGATCAATACTCATGTGTTTTTGGGGATGTCTTGTAACCTTTTTAATTTTATAATATGATTAGCTCATTGCTATATGTTGGTATGAACATATTTAAGAGTTTAAGTAGACGAAGTGGGGCTAGTTGGCCGGAATTTGAGTATCATAGCTCCGCCCAAGCACACCTCGTTTTGCGTCAGTATCGCTTCAAAGGTGTCGCGGCGTGACAGGGACAATGATAACATCTGTTCCGTCGCAGCGTGACAGGGACAATGATAACATCTGTTCCGTCGCGGCGTGACAGGGACAATGATAACATCTGTTTCGCTCGCGGCGTGACAGGGAAATGATAACATCTGTTCCGTCGCGGCGTGACAGGGGACACATGATAACACCTGTTCCGTCGCGGCGTGACGGGACAATGATAAATCTGTTTCCGTTCGCGGGTGCAGGCGACCATGATAACATCTGTTCCATCGCGGCGTGAACAGGGGACAATGATAACATCTGTTCCGTCGCGGCGTGACAGGGACAATGATAACATCTGTTTCCGTCGCGGCCGTGACCAGGGGAAATGATAAATCTGTCCTCGCGGCGTGACAGGGACAACTGATAACATCTGTTCGTCGCGCGTGACAGGGACAATGATAACATCTGTTCCGTCGCGGCATGACAGGGACAAGATAACATTGTTCGTCGCGGCGTGACAGGGACATGATAACTCTGTTCCGTCGCGGCGTGACCAGGGACAATGATAAACTGTTCGCTCGCGGCGTGACAGGGACAATGTAACATTCTGTTCCCGTGCGGCGTGACAGGGACAATGATAACAATCTGTTCCGTCGCGGCGTGACAGGGACAACTGATAAACATCTGTTCGTCGCGGCCGTGACATGGACAATTGATACATCTTGTTCCGTCGCGGCGTGAAACAGGACAATTGATAACATCTGTTTCCGTCGCGGCGTGAAGGGACAATGAATAACATCTGTTCCGTCGCGGCGGACAGGGAAATGATAACTGTCCGTCGGCGCGTGACAGGGACAATGATAAATCTGGTTCCGTCGCCGGCGTGACGGACAATGAATAACATCTGTTCCGCTCCGCGGCGGTGACAGGGACAATGATAACATCTGTTCCGTCGCGGCGTGACAGGGACAATGATAAATCTGTTCAGTCGCGGCGTGACAGGGACATGATAACTCTGTTCCGTCGCGGCGTGACAGGGACAATGATACCATCTGTTCCGTGCGGCGTGACAGGGACAATGATAACATCTGTTCCGTCGCGGCGTGACAGGGACAATGATAACATCTGTTCCGGGTGCAAATACAGCAGTGCTTCAATTGACCCCTCAAGCCGTTCTACCAGCAAAGCGCCCCTTTTGGGCCGGGAACTGGGCGTGCCCACTCCTGCGTGAGAGTGAAGCCTACGTCTGAGTCACCACGGTGTTACTGCTGCTCGACAGCCACGCGTCTCCCCTCAGTGTGGAGGTCCTCGATCTGGTGAAGGACAGCGGAGCAGTTGTACTCGCTTTCTCATTCTCACTGTTCCCACCGCCTAGAGACACAGACTCTGGACAAAAGCAAGCCCTGAAGAAGTAGGCCGATTTTGGTCAGATACCACTGGCAAACTTTGTGACCTTCGTTTTGGTCATCTCAGCCGTAGTAAAATAATTTTATATGAAGCTGATAGCCTAGCTACCACAAGCCAAACCGCGTTGTCAACCACAAACTGGTTCTCCAGGCTTATCCAACCAGGCGTGAGTTAAGGAGAAGGATCTCGCTGTTCTTGTATCAGATATATGTACTCTCGTTATGATCCTCGACTTAGCTACTGTCTGTCCCCAGCTCACAGTTGAAGTAAGGGGCTTATTGTGACAGTTGTGGCGCGGTGCACTGCCAATGAATCGGTAGCAAGTTTCAGTTAAAGGGAATGTTTCATTTTTCTATTGGTTTTGAACTAAGATAGCCATTATCTTTGGCCGTTATTTAAATGTCTATAATACTAAAACTGGCTGGATTACCTGCTGCCGGCTGCGAGTACGAAAACAAAAGTGTATATTCAAGTCGCCAGAATTGTCTTCAAAGATTGCGTCTATTCTCCATAGCTCTCTTTAGCTCAATAATGACTTCATTGTTTAAAAAAAAAATCATCATCATTTTCGGCAACACTTACTTCATATTTTTTCAACAGCTGGCGTATATTTGACAGCTTTCAGAAAGTTAAAACATTCCCTTTGGCGTACAGAGATGTGACATTCACAAGTATCTATATGTGAAACGCTGTATGAAAAGCACGGAGATTGCCATTTTCAGAGCTTTTGTATTAAATGCAGCATTATTATTGCCTTTGTGCAGTGGTTGCATGATATTTAGTTTGGTCTCGAAGCATATTTGTATTGTATGTTGCCTAAATTCGTGATTCCATTTGCAAGCATTATGGATACCTCACATGTGTATTCGTCCCAACAGTAATTAGTGTTAATAGCCGTTTTCACGATGGCTTATTTTGCGCGAAATGTTTTAAAACATTTTAAAATGTTTTTGAATGTTTCTGTAGTAGCCGCTTTCATGATGGACTAATTTGCGAAAACAAAATGTTTTAACCCTCGCCCTTATACGGGACCGTGGGGCGAGGATTAAATTATTTCTCGCACTTTAGTCCATCGTGAAGACGGCTACTTCTTAAACATTTTAAAACATTGTAAAATGTTTTAAAACATTTCGCGCAAAACAAGCCATCGTGAAAACGGCTATTAGTGTTATTAGTGTCATTACACTGATATTTGATAGTTTAATGTTTTATTTCACTGCCTAACTTCTTCAACTTCACTAAAAATAGCAGACCAACGTTACGCCAAGGCTGATAGCATTGTCACACATCATACCAATAGAGGTCATAACCATACTAACCACAGAGGCATAACCCATGCTAACCACAGAGGCCATCATTAGTCATTACCATCGATGTGTGAGTTATTCCGCAGAATCAGGAAAACACCACGCATTTGTGTGACGCAGCTGCAAAGGGTCACCTTGAAACGCGTTCGATGCTGCAATAGCCGGAATATGTGTCCGATCCTTCATGTTCGCCAAACCTGAGGGCTCCCTGGTGAATTATGAAAGGGAAAGTATACCGGTCAAGGGTGGAGGGGGGCAAGGGGACGAGGTTCGAAAGGGTGGAGGGTACAAATAGGGTGGAGGGTTAAGAGGGGTTAAAGGTTTGATGGTTGGAGGGGCGATGGGTAGATGTTTGAAAGAGGGGTTGCTGAAGAGTCTGAAGGTTGGAAGGTGCGAGCCCGTAGAGTCAGGGGTCGGCAACCTCTCGGCCCGCGGCCGGATCCCGGGCCCGCGACCGCTGACGTCCCCGGCCGCGGCTGGTAATCGGCAAACTTACGATGTTCATAATATAAGACGTGCTTTTCATTTTTTAAGATAGATTTTGCCTGCTGCGCAGTCTGTCTAAGATAGGTATACAAATTACACCATGTGACATACGCAAAACTCTCAGCTGTTAAGACAACTTTTTGAATGCATAATTACCTGCTCATATTTTCCCAATGTGCACGTCATTGCGGTCAATGTATCGATTTATGCGCCCGGCCCGCCGACTGCTTCCAGATCTCTCATCCGGCCCGCGCCCTAAAAAGGTTGCCGGCCCCTGCCGTAGAGGGACAGGGTGTGGAGGGTTGGGGACTGGAGGGACAGGGTGTGGAGGGTTGGGGACTGGAGAGACAGGGAATAACAGGGGTATCGCATTACGTCAGCAATCGTGTGACAAATCAGACGAGGTTGACAGCTGGGGCATTCCATGACAGATCGAGCAAAACAAATATCGAAATAACACCCTATATCTCAGATTTCAATAAAACTGTATCTAAGGGGTTATCTGAGCCGTAGATTTAAGCTGTGACATTTTCAGCCTCATACGACAAACGTTTTTGAGTTATGAGCCGTCAGGCATTATTCTATTTTTCTCAAACCTTTCATTTTCAGCGGGCGATATCTCCCATGCAAAATAGGGAGTCATATAAACCTATATATTCCATTAGAATCATCATAAAACCATAGATAATGTGAAATAACAATTTTCGAAATTCAAATTTTTTAATTTCAAACGTGATTGTTAAGTAAAAATACGTTTGTATAATGTGGCCATACAAATTATATGTTTTCCTTGTCACATTAACTTAAATAATAATGCCAACGATGTAAAATTATTGGAAGATATATTATTCTCTAAATATTTTATTTATATTTTTGAATTATAAAAAATAATGGTCACCAGCCACGTATTTGATAATAACTTTCCGTAAGTGCGTTGGAAGAGCTTAACTGTACGGAATTATATTTGCCTCATCAGACTGCATTTGTGATACATAACATGACCCATGCAGTTGCTCATTGATTCAAGGTCACGTGACATTGAGTGTCACTGCCGGTGCAAGCCCAAATGTCAGAATTCGACCAAACATAACACTCCATTCTCATAGTTGAGGAAAATGTGTTTTGGGGGTTATCTGGGCCGTAGTCTCACGCTGTTAAATTGTCTGCCCCGTCTGTTTAATGGTTTTAAAAAGTTAGTAAGCCGTAAGGCATATTTTACGGGTGTTGCGTAAACCTCGATTTTTCAGTGTGCAAAATATCCATCTAATAATATGAGTAATAAAACCTATACATCATAAACAATCAATCATAAATTATAGATTAATGTGAGATAACAATTTTTTCCTGAAAAATTCCAAAATTTTGAATTTTTGAAACGCAATTAAAGTAAAATAATGTTTTTTTGTAAACTTGGAAGTCAAGGACAGCCGTACCCAGGGGTCAATGGTTTATGCATCATTTTAATACGCCCGGGTAGGCAAAATATAGTGCTGTTCCAGTTACGTTCTTTAGCTCTTTTACGTGCAAAGTTATTATAAAATACGTGCCTTAGTGACCATTATTTTTACAAATTGAAAAATATAAATAAAAATATCTTAGAGAAAAATTATATACTCAAATATTTTTACCATCGAAGGCTCAATATATTGAAGTCCAATGCTGGAGAAAAATACATGTTTTTTAGTGGCCACATTACAAAAAAACCGTGTGTTTTACTTAAGATCGCGTTCAATTTCAAAATTTTGAATTTCAAAAAACATTTTATCACATAAATATATGGATCATGAGATTTTTATAATATGTAGGTTTGAATGGCTCATATAATTTTAGTATGAAATATCGCCCGCTGAAAATAAAGGTTTGAGCAAATGAATAATGCCTGAGCTATAACTCGAAAACCATTTGACGGATGGTACTGAAAATTTCACAGCGTGAATCAACGGTCCAGATAACTCTATAAACTCAGTTTAATCTAAATCTGAGATGTAGGGTGTTATGCCTTGGTCGATCTGTCATGGAATGTCCCAGCTGTGTGGCTCACTCGGCTCGCCACTCGCTGTTCCTATTCTAAGGCGTGACGAGTGCTCTGGGCATCACGTGTTGTGGTGTAAAATAAGGCTTGTTGTTAAGTTTTGCTTATTGGTTCAGACAAGCTTTTTCCGTAAAAAACATCATAACCATCGATGTGTTAATGTGACAACAATAGCGTACATAATGGACAGCTTTCTGTGTACAAATCAGGACCTGGAAGGCTTAGAACGATGCGTTTTTTTGCAAGAATCATAGCGGGTTTTATTATTTCACCTAGTCTCTCTCGACATTCAAACATTTCTGCCTCTTTCCCACTTATCCCGCCAGCCAAAGGCTACAATAATTTGCATGCGCTTCTCAAAGCAGTTTATTCTCCGATATATTTGCTTCACAATGGTTCATAGGCCGATTCTGTGACTTGACTTATTGGTCAACGAAACATTGCAAGGTGGGAATTCGTTGCAATAAATATGACGTCACAGTAATTCCCATCACATGCGCTCAACATTTCAAAACTCATGCCTGCGACTCGGCGTTGCATTGTCACTGCATCCACCTCAAAACTGGCTTATCGTAAGTTGATTGCGGCAAGAGACTGACTGACCGGTACAAATTAAAGTCACTTTCAACCTCTCTGCAATGCTGCACTGCACGTATGGATCGGCTCACATACAATTATTAACTAGATATATCAAACGCGAGGGATCACAGCACCAGTATATGTATACTGGTATATGTATACAGTATATGTATACTGGTATATGTATACAGTATATGTATACTCGGCTACTTATGAGACATGACGAGCTGCACGTGGTTAACGCCATTATGTCTGCCTTTTATTCTTTGTATTCTTTTCCAGACAAAATCAGTGGCCTAAAAATAGGGATGTGCTTTCAACAATCATCTGGCTCTGGCTCTGGCTCTGGCTCTGGCTCTGGCTCTGGCTCTGGCTCTGGCTCTGGCTCTGGCTCTTGCTCTTGGCTCTTGGCCTCTGGCTCTGGCGGCTCTGGCTCCGGCGCTCCGGCGCCGCGCTCGCTCCGGCTCCGGCTCCGGCTCCGGCTCCGGCTCCGGCTCCGGCTCCGGCTCCGGCTCCGGCTCCAGATCCGTCTCCTGCTATGGATCCATATTTACTTTACGGACCGGACAAGGGTACAGGACAGAGGCACGGATGCAGATATCCTCCAATACCGGATACATCGAGAGGACACGCAGACACAGATAGACACAGACATAGACACAGACACGCACGCACGCACGCACGCACGCACGCACGCACGCACGCACCACGCACGGCACCGACGCACGCCACGCACGCACGCACGCACGCACGCACGCACGCACGCACGACCACGCACGCACGCACGCACCGCACGCACGCACGCACGCACGCACGCACGCACGCACGCACGCACGACACCGCAACGCACGCACGCACCACGCACGCACGCACGCACGCACGCACGCAACCGCACGCACGCACGCACGACACGCACGCACGCACGCACGCACGCACGCACGCCCACGGACGCGGATCCTGATTTCCGATTGGACAGGACAGGATGCATAACATGGGCAGTCACTGATTCCTGCGCCAAAACGGAATCGGGACACAAACGCGGACATGGCACCCTACCAAACACAAGGGAGGACACAAACGCGGACATGGCACCCTACCGAACACAAGGAAGGACACAAACGCGGACATGACACCCTACCGAACACAAGGGAGGACACAAACGCGGACATGGCACCCTACCAAACACAAGGGAGGACACAAACGCGGACATGGAACCCTACCAAACACAATGGAGGGCACCTATGCTGATACTGATTTATCCAGAACTCCATCTGGGAATTCCACCCCCCGCATCTTCAGCTACCTCAGATTCCGTCTCGTCCCGGGCCTCCGGCCGGCGACACATCTCACGTTGGCAGCTGAGTCTGTAGGCGAGACAGCTGACGTTCTGACGACATCGCCGCGGGTAGATCCGGGATCCTCTGATCGATGGCTCGTCTGAGCCGTGTCCGCGCGTGTCGCCAACATCACTTTCCGCTCCTAGAGAGCAGGAATGCTGGCCTTCCCGCAGCGTCCGTGACTGGGCGGGACGCCTCCCTCGTGACGGCGCGGCTGTGTCCTCGTGATACGGCAGAGTGTCCTCGTGAGCGGGGCTCGCGTCTCGAGTCACGAGCAGATATCACCCCACTCCTGGTCACTCTGTGTGATGCTATCTGTGATAGCGTGGCGTGACGTCACTGGCCGGTGATGACGTCACGTCACTAGGGCGGGGGGCGAGGGGGGACAGGGGGAGATAGCCGGGCTCCGGGTCTGAATCGTGCATTGAGAGAGGAGTCGTGACGGCGACGTTTTCAGTCACGCACCCGTTGTTGATAACGGCTGCTGAACATGCAGACTGGACGACGCTTTGCATAAGCTGCTGTGACGAGAAGCCGGTAGTGTATATCTTGATGCGGGTATTGCGCAATGCGGGGGACGCAATGGGCAAAGCACGTGCCCTTGGGTGGACTTCAACTTCGACGGTAAGACGGTTTAGGTGGAAGACTTTCTGTGAAACGCGGGGTATGCGATCGGTATTGGTAGTATGTTCAGAATAGGCAAACGTATGCATCCTTTAAAGTCAGATGTGATTCGATCACCTTGGCGGGTCCAGTTTGTAAACAAGGCACATGTCTTGTCTGCATTATTCTTGTAGGCTCTCCCTCCTGCTTTGCATCAGCAGACGGAGATGCTGAAATGCCAGGAATTTCCCGAAGCTTTTAAGCCCCGTCGAGTTATTGAGTACGTTTGGTAATGGAGCTTTCGGATCTCGGAGGAATGGTGGGCGCTTATGAATTCCAGTGGTGTATTGCTAGAAGATATGTGCCTGGATCCAGGAACCAGCGAGATCCGGATCTCTTTGTCCTGTGTCGCGGGATTCACTTGGACACATTATCCAGGTGCGCAATAAGATCATGAGATCCACATAAATCCCAAATCCTGATATATCTTATGCCGAAGGATCGACTGGGTTCCTAGATCAAATTGTGGGATACAGGCACGTTGGTAGGTACCAGTCCTTCTTCTTGCTAATTGTATCGTATTGGAAAATTAATCACAATATCTATGTTTGCTAATAGGTACAACCTACAGGGTAATTTACAGATACTATTGTATACATAGTACATACTACATACACAAAATAAAAGCACAAATTTTCAAGATCTGATGATCGGATTAAATAAGAGGTCCGCTGAGATCACAGATCCTAAAGCATTTTACGCCGAGGGATCCAGGAGGATACCAGATCTGCATGCATTGTACGCAGTAGGATCTACTAGGTTCCAATATATTCATGTATTTTATATTAAGGGATCCACTGGGATCTTAGATCCAACTTCGGGATCCAGGCACATGTCTGGTTGTTATGGAACACTAATGGTTGGTAACGACATTGGTTGCATCAGACAGATAGTAATCGGATCATACGGACCAACAATCACATTATTAGTCATTGGGCAACGGCTCAAGAAATAGCATTTAACATTGGATCATTATATTTTACTGCAATACATAATCCGTTAGCCATGTTACAAATATTGAAGAGCAGTTGAAATGCTTGTTGCAATCTTGGTTGTCGCTCGGTGAATATGTGACATGAACAACTAAAAAAGTTAAAAAAAAAACGCACAGTTACATATTTCGTTCTGTAAATCCCATTCCTGCTTCCCTGTTACACAAGGTAGTGTTCTATTCCTAGGAAGATTCAGTCAACATTAAACAATGTCTGATGAGTCAAAAAGCCTCGATGCCAGGTGTAGCATCATGTTCAGATTGACGATGTGGACGGGAAATTATGTGCACATAGTGTGCGTCATTTGCAGAAATGCAGAGTGTGCGTCATATGTAGTTATATGTACACTTGTTTGATGTCAGATGTATCCAACAAGTAGGCATGTCGACGGTCAGCCTGCATTACCATGCGCGGCAGGGTAAACATCGTTTGCTGGCAGACATGTGCCTGGATCCTGGGATCCGGCTGAAATATATATATATATATATATGTGTGTGTCCTGTGTCTCGGGATCCACATGGTACACCAGATACAGGTACACAATAAGCAGAGGGATCCACAATGATCCCAGATCCTGATACTTATTATGCTATGGGATCTAAAATTTTCGTTGAGGGATCAGGGATGATCCCAGATCTTCGTACATTTTATTCCTGTTGATCCACTGTGATCCCTGATCCAACTTCGGGATCCAGGCACAGTTTGGACTAAATGAAAATATTCCTTTACTTAAATCTGATTGTATACGAAAGAAAAAACGACTCTCGAGGTGACGTCATAACATTTAACATCACAATTGTGTGATATAGTAGGCCCAGACATGTACTTAGATCCCGGGATCCAGCTAAGATCCGGATATCTGTGTCCTGTGTCCTGGGATCTATATGGGACACCAAATCCAGGTACACAATAAGCCGAGCGATCCACAGAGATACCAGATCCTGATATATTGTATACTGTGGGATTCATAATTTATGCCGAAGGATCCAGGAAGATCCCAGATCTTCATACATTTTACGGAGAGGAATCCACTGAGATTCAATATCTTCATGCATGTCATGTTGACGGATCCACTGTGATCCCAGATCCAACATCGGGATCCAGGTAAAAGTCTGTTGGCTGGATATATTGAATACCCTGAAGTATTTGAATACTGCAAATCAATTCAAATGCAAAATACATTATGTAAATGTCTTTTATAAAATATGTGATTATATTTCTGGAACGACCTACGATAGGTGTTTCTGCTCATAACCAAATGCTTTTCGAAGCATTGTGGGATTTCATGACGAGCTTTCTGTTGTGAGTCAATGGAAACCTCTGTGAGTTGATTGCTAGGTGTTTAATCAAGTTGATTGCTAAGTTCATTGCTAGTTATATGAGTAGAGGAGGTAGAGGAGGTAGAGGAGGTAGAGGAGGTAGAGGAGGTAGAGGAGGTAGAGGAGGTAGGAGGAAGTAGAGGAGGTAGAAGGAGGTAAGGAGGTAGAGGAGTAGAGGAGGTAGAGGAGGTAGAGGTAGAGGTAGAGGTAGAGGTAGAGGTAGAGGTAGAGGTAGAGGTAGAGGTAGAGGAGGTAGAGAGGCTAGAGGAGGTAGAGGAGTAGAGGAGGTAGAGGAGGATAGAGGAGGTAGAGAGGAGGTAGAGGAGGTAGAGGGAGTAAGAGGAGGCTAGAGGAGGTAGAGGAGTAGAGCGAGGTAGAGGAGGTAGAGGAGTAGAGGAGGTAAGGAGGAGGTAGAGGGAGGTAGAGGAGGTTAGGAGGAGGTAAGAGGAAGGTAGAGGAGGTAGAGGAGGTAGAGGGAGTAGAGGAGGTAGAGGAGGTAGAAGGAGTAGAGGAGGTAGAGGAGGTAGGAGGAGGTAGAGTAGTAGAGGAGGTAGAGGACGTAGAGGAGGTAGAGGCAGCTAAGATGGAGGTTAGAGGGAGTAGAGGAGGTCAGAGGAGCGTAGCAGGATGGTAGAGGCAGGATAGATGAGGTTAGATGGAGGCTAGAGGAGGTTAGAGGAAGGTAGAGGATGTTAGAGGTACGGTAGAGGGAGGTAGAGGAGGTAGAGGAGGTTTAGAGGAGGTAGGAGGAGGTAGAGGAGGTAGAGGTAGGTATCGATGAGAGTAGAGGGAGCTGAGAGGAGTTAGAGGAGTAGAGGACTCAGAGGAGGTAGAGTGAAAGGTAGAGGAGGCTAGAGGAAGGTAGAGGAGGTAGAGGAGGTTAGAGGAGGATAGAGGAGGCACGAGGAGGTAGAGGAGGTAGTAGGAGGTAGAGGAGGTAGGAGGAGGTTTAGAGGAGGTAGAGGAGGTAGAGGAGGTAGAGGGAGTAGAGGAACGGTAGAGAGGTAGAGGACGGTTAGGCGAGCGTAGAGGAGGTAGAGGAGGCTAACGACAGAGATGTTATGAGTGGGAGAGGGAGGGAACATAGCATCTGAGAGGGGGGTAGAGGGGGGTAGAGGGGGTAGATGGCTAGAGGAGGTAGAGGAGGTAGCAGCGAGGTAGGGGTCGGTTAGACGGGCGTAAACAATAGAGGGGGTAGAGGGGACAAGCATCGGCCTTAGTCTTTTTAGTTAAGCAAATAAAGTCACACACAAAAAACCATAATGCGTTACCAGTGCGATCGCGATTACCAACAGCCAAACAAACCCAATTTCGTCTAGTTGCGATTTTCCGTAGGTATTTTCGTTCTTACTTCGTCTTGATACAATTTTAGGTTCTTATCTTGATATTGTTGTGTTACCTTCAGTATTTGATGGTATCGTGCTACAGAAGGAGGTAATTCGCCCAGCCGCCCTACAACGGGCCAAGGAGGAGTAGAGGAGGTAGAGCGAGCGTAGAGGAGGTAGAGGAGGCTAGGAGGAGCGTAGAGAGGTAGAGGAGGTAGAGGAGCGTAGAGGAGGTAGAGGAGGTAGAGGAGGTAGAGGAGTAGAGGAGGTAGAGGAGGTAGAGGAGGTAGAGAGGTAGAGGAGTAGAGGAGGTAGAGGAGTAGAGAGGTAGAGGAGGTAGAGGAGGTAGAGAGGTAGAGAGCGTAGAGGAGGTAGAGAGCGTAGAGAGGTAGCAGGCAGGTAGAGGAGGTAGAAGTAGGTAGAGGCAAGGGTAGCAGGAGTAGAGGAGGTTAGAGGAGGTTAGAGCAGGTTAGAAGCGAGGTAGAGGAGTAGAGGAGGTAGAGGAGGTAGAGGAGGTAGAGGAGGTAGAGGAGGTGCAGGAGGTAGAGGAGGTAGCAGCGAGGGTAGAGGAGGATAGAGGAGTAGAGGAGGTAGAGGAGGTAGAGGGAGATAGAGAGCATAGAGGAGGTAGAGGAGGTAGAGGAGGTAGAGGAGGTAGAGGAGGTAGAGGAGGTAGAGGAGGTAGAGGAGGTAGAGGAGGTAGAGGAGGTAGAGGAGTAGAGGGTAGAGGAGGGTAGAGGAGCGTAGAGAGGTAAGAGGAGTAGAGGAGGTAGAGGCAGGTAGAGGAGGTAGAGGAAGGTATAGGAGATATAGGAGGTATAGGAGGTATAGGAGGTAAGGAGGTATAGGGAGGTATAGGAGGTATAGGAGGTATTAGGAGGTATAGGAGGCGTATAGGAGGATATAGGAGGTATAGGAGGTATAGGAGCATAGGAGTATAGGAGGTATAGGAGGTATAGGAGGCTATAGAGGTATAGGAGTGTAATAGGAGGTATAGGAGGTTATAGGAGGTATAGGAAGGTATAGGAGGTATAGGAGGGCGCGGGCTTATAGGAGGTATAGGAGTGTATAGGAGGTATAGGAGTATAGGAGGTATAGGAGGTATAGGAGGTTATAGGAGTATAGGAGGTATAGGTAGGTATAGGAGGTTGGTAGGCAGGGGGCGGGGCCATATAGGATGGCGCATTATAGGAGGATATAGAGAAGTGGTTATAACGGAAGGGTTATAGGAGGTATAGGATGGGTATAGGAGGCTATAGGAGGATATAGGACGTATAGGAGGTATAGGAGGCGGGCTATAGGAGGTTTATAGGAGAGTATATGGAGTCATAGGAGGTATAGGAGTACATGAGGCATGTGAGGCATTATGAGGTATAGGCATCTACATGAGGCTATGTGAGCATATGAGGATAGGAGTAGTAGGCTATATCAATAACCTATGGAGAGGGCAAAGCGTGTTCTGCTAACTTTACACAATGCTGTTACATAACCAGTTGACACTCCATTAGCCCTCTCCTAGACTAGGTAAACCACTCAAGACGAATATCGATCTCAAACTCTGTGGAAATCATTCAGAACCAACTATTTTACTCTTTCATATCAACTATTTGGCCATATCATGTACAACAATTTAGTCTTTCTAAATGGACAGCATCGCTTCAAGGCAGCTGTGGTGTTATAAGCTCACGTGTAGCATAAAAGACATAAATAACCTGGTTCTCAGTGGACCGCGACTTTTAACGGCAGTTTTTTTGTACGTGGAAACAAAACAGGTCTTCGTCATGCAACAAATGAATTGTCACAAGCCCTAGTATGGACACTGTGCCCTGCAGTGCTTTACCTTCAAACACAGCCTTTGAATGTGTCACGTGAAGTGGCGCGTCGCAGCATTCAAGGCCTGTTCCCATGGCGCCTCTAACCTCCTCAAACCTTCTCTAAGCTGCTCCAACTTGCAATTGTCTGCGTAAAAGGACAAGATCGGAGCTACTTGGAGGAGGGTAGAGGCAAGGCGCCACGGGATCAGGCCTTCAGTGTTCAAGAGACGCCTGGTTGTGGTGAAGCATGAGGAAAGGGCGGGGTAACGCCAAACCGCAGGTGGCCATAAAACAGGCCCACGGGTATGTCGGGCACGTACACAATTTGTCTCTTTAAACTCTGCCGGCGAGGTAGCAGGAATTTACGCGATGGTAGTGGTGAAGTTCAGGACCTGCGCAACAAGCTCTGCTCAGCGCGGTCCTGACCTCAGAAGTCCATTCGATACAAAACATTCAGACTCACAACTTATATACAAATGTGTATTCCAGTGCAGCATATCAGTATCACAAGTCGACATCAGGACGGCCATTAGTGATCAGCTCTGGATCGAGACCATCAATGCGTGGCAGAAACTGAACAAACTAACCTTAAACAAGTCGCTTTGGTGTAACCAGAGTCCGGTTACCCTTTCGCCCATCCCCACTTTTAGTTATCCCTCCCGGCTTCCGACCACTGCTGACTGCCGAACCGCAGTCAACCGCAGGTCTGTGTAACAGGCCACAGGCGTTGCATTTGGACACTGGACAGTGGACATCCACCCTACTATACCGAAGCAAATCATGCTCTCGTCAGTACCACTCCAATAGGGACGCTCACGGATGGACTAGGACCGACGTTCACGGGCGGACTCCCGAGCCCCATGCCCAGCCGGACGCCTCTGCTAGCGTGACCTTGACCTTGAACGGCACGGCGTTACTGACCCAGATCAGACTACGGGTGAGGAGCGCGCCAGCTGCCAGCCGCGGGAAAGGATGACCGGGAGATGGGCAACGAGCCAGGGGCGCCACGGACCCGCATACGGCAAGGTTATAACGTGGCCTTATGAAATTCAGGATCGGCATAGGGCCAGGATTCAAGCCTGGAGGGAAGGGCAAATTATGTAAGCTGGCTGGCTGGCTGGCTGGCTGGCTGGCTGAATAACTGGTGCGTTCTTTGCGTCGATTCCCGATACCGGATTTCCAGGAATCCCCGTCGAGCATCAGCTGCGGCGTTCTGAACAGCATTTCCCCTTTCCGCGGCACCTTTCTAGGAAACGCGACAAATACACTACCTACGGCTCATCACATTCCCCCATGAACGACACCATCTTGCTAATTGCTGACAGGGACCGGAGGACAGCTTTCCCGATTTCCCGTTTTTGCGTGGAATTCCAAGCGCGGGAAATACCCAAGAACGCACTTTCCCGGGTATTTCCCGGAATTGCAATGTGCGCAAAGAACGTGGCCTGACTGACTGGTTGACTGACTGGCGTGTTGCACTCTTGCAGTACTTGATGGCGACAATGCAAGGCGTTCGTTATACTTGCATGGCTCGTATATGTCCATTTCTGACCCGTTCTGCCCGTTCTATGAAAAAGCGTTTTGATGCAACATTGTTCATTAGTGCACTAGCCACTACTCGAACTAATACTGGCGTTACATTGATCCGTTTTGTTTTTATGTTGCTATAGGGGAAAGTGCCCACCAGCGAACATGGTGCCTACAGTGAACAGGTGCCCCTCTATAGCCTATTTTAGTTATGTGATAATTACAGCGATGTCGGTGGTAGTAGCTGACACTAAGCGATGATGTTTAAAGTTGTGAACAGCAATGGCTGCTCCCATTTGATTCTGTCAGGATACGAAGGGTTGAATGTCGTGTTTGTCGTTTGATTTTGATTAGCGCTTTTTGCTTTCAAGAAACGTTATATGTTTATATTTAGTGAAATTAACTTAGTGATACCTTTTGCGATGTCCATTGAATGATGTAGATGCCATAGATTGCAACAGGCATTTAATTTTTTCCTCAATTTTTGTTTTGTTTTTCAATATGTTGTATGCCCACCAGTGAACAAGGTTGGTGCCCAATAGTGAACAAGTATTCACTGGGACCTAAACTTTTCGAAAAAGGATGCAGGATATATATTGGTTAGGCTGATTAACTCCGCGAAGGGCTCTGCGGCCAGGACCAAGGGAATCATCACGTTCCATGAGGACCCACTCTCGTTGCAGCATTCCGAGTTGTTGTTTTATTATTGTCGAGCGTCACAGCGATTGTCAAGTGTCGAGTGTCAATGGATTGTCAGCAAGCATCAAGTGACCATCAGCCGAAAACCCCACCGCCCACCTATGCATGGTTGAAAGTCCACTATTCACTGGTTGAATCCCCCTGTTCACTGTCTGTACCTCCCTGATCCCTGTTCACTGATGGATACCCATGCCCACCAGTGAACTGGAAGATCTAAAAAATGAACTTAGTTTATAACTCACATTTTGTATTAACTTAAATTAATTTGCTTATGGCTATTCCTTGGTAGTATCTAATGTAAGGAATTTATACACGAAGTTTCAGATCTCCAGGACAAAACGCATAGTCAGTAGACTGATATTTCAAAAGGAGTGTTCGCTGGTAGGCACTCTCTCCTTACTGTAACTATAATATCGTGTAGAATGCTTATGAAATAAATTAACCCACAACGGTTTACTTCAGTTGGCGTTAGTGTCCCAGCCAAAAATATACAGTGATCCTCTTGATCACGAAGCTCGGTCAGTGGATTAGATTGAGTGAACGCACTTGACGGCACCATTGATGAGAATGACGCCCACATGACTGAGATTATGTATCTTACAACGGTTTGTGGATGAGCCTTAGCAGACATGTCGATAAGGAGGATATAAATTGTGCTGGTCCGTAGACAAATAGTTTGTTCCTTCAAATGAAACAAATGAAACAAACATTGCACAACTACAACAAATATTGCAAAAGCTGTTGGCCTTATCGTTGGGTAAGCCGCTAAATAGTAGCCGTTTTCACGAAGGAATTATTTTTACCCGGTAGTACCCGGTTGTACCCAGTAATATTTCATGCGTTTTAGGTAAAGGAGTCTAAAAACACGGCTTTCCGGATACATTTTGCATCAATTGAAACTTTATGTATTATAAAGTTTCAACTGACACAAAAAAAAATCCGGGAAACAACGTGTTCTTAGACTTAATTACCCAAAACGCACGAGATATTACTGGGTACTACCGGGTACTACCGGGTACTACCGGGTACTACCACCGTAAGAATAAATCCGCTCGTGAAAAAACGGCTAGCAATTCGCAAGGTTTCGACCCTAACTATTTTTTTAGAAGTTGTATTATTATTAAAGGGAGGTGTTTTCACCTTTAACACCGCCGCCACTGCAGGGGGTTCGCGCCGGAACACGAACTGCAGGGGGGTTGATTTCCGCCCCCGTGAGATCTTGCAAAACTACGGCGGGCAACGTAGCGACAAGCAGAAAACGGCATTTGATAGCTCTAGCAAACTTCTATCGAAAAGTATTTCAGTCTTTTCTTGGATAAGGTCACAATTGAGGTCACCAAGTGGTCACCAAGATGAGATTTTCGCGGTTTTTAGGACTCTTTTAGGAAACTCTTTTCCAGAAACGCCCGATTTCTCGTTAACGTTAATGATAGCTAGGAAGCAAATAATTAGAGAGACAATCGATATCTATTGAAATTTGAAAAATCGGCATGTATCGACCTCAAAATTGATCTCAGATCAATTAGTTTAGGCTCCAGAGGTCATGAAGGTCAAAAATAACCGTTTTTAGCCTAACAGTTTTTCGTGAATGCATGTGACCGTAAGAAAGATAGGGAAATCATTTTGACGCCATCGTGTTTGGTCTCATTGATGCGCCTTTGGACACATACACACGGTGGACCTGGTAAGGTCAATTTCAAAAATTTGACCTCAGGTCAAGGTCATTTGGTGACCCAGGTAGGTCATGTTTGCATATGGGTGCAACGCGGCTAGACGATAGCGAACACAATTGGTGTCAAACTAATCGTTCTATCTATTATTTTATCAAGAGTTATTAGCACAAATAATGGTTGAGACCTCAGATGACCTCAGATGACCTTGTAGAAATCACTGAGCATCAATTGCACCTTGATCATTAGATGAGAACTAAAATATCATGATTCTGAAGAATTGAGCCTGATCCAATTTGATACTTTTCTGAAGGGAAGCATTTGTTTTATTTCGCCCATTCACTATAATGGGGGAGGTCAGGAAATTGGCCTGACCTTTGGTCACAGATACGAAAAAATCCGAGATAACGATTGTAGGTACTGATACTTCTTTATGAATCCTGCAAGTTTTCAAAACTTTCGAAAAAAAGACTGTGGCTTGGCACGAACGACAAACATTTTTGAAGGTGAGTCACTTGACATGCGACTTTGTGACCGTGACCTGAGATGACCTGCAAGTCAAAAAACTTTTTCAAAGTGGTGGGTAATTGATTGCACAAACAGGTGTACGAAATTTGGCGGCGCTGCGCGCCCGCCGTTTTTTATTTCCGCTACTTCGCTGAAAAACCTGAGGGGGGCGGAAATCACGCCCTGCAGTGCGCCGGGTTAACATGGGTTTTGACTGAGAATAGCAAGTTTTGGGTAGAGCAGAATCGAAAAAATTAGTTATGGCTGAAGAATAAACTCGCAACGTAAAGTAGTTTTCGACAGCAGGATAAGTCTGCCATTTTTGTCGGGGTCCCCGACGACAGCTTCGGTAGCCTCGCGGCCAGGCGGGCGCCGGAGGTAGGAACACTCTCTGACACGTAGTACCATGATCACGAGCCTCGTGTTAATATGCCGCTCAGCCGCCCGGGCTGCGCGGCAACGCCTTGTCAGAGACTGTACTAAGGCGTCTGGCGGAGCAGAACGCCAACCTGCTAATCGTAACGATTTCTCGTGAAAAATAGCAAAGAGAAACTTACTTTCTTTCCTCCACATATATCCATCACTATGTCCAAACCAGAGCAAAGTCATATTCGTAGTTTTTGGAGCTCAAGATGCACCGTATGGTTGAATTTCAAGACAACTTTCAATGTGAACTATTCCCTTTAACGGTGTCTTTGGTCATTGATCGGCCTTTTCTTTACAAGTAAACGATTGTTTTGAACAGTTCGAGCACCGAATGAATGAAAAATATATTTGGCCAATGAGAGCAATCATATCAAGAGCTATACCGAGAAAGGGAATGCCAATTTGACAACCTGAGTGTCTTAGTGTTACCATCGCACTCATTCCCTGCACTATTGTATCAAAATATATATATATATATATATATATATAAATATAGTGGCTGCTGGTATAATATTCGTTAAATATCGTAGGACTTTAAACTGTCTTTGCCAAATTTCTGAAGAAAAAAAACATTTTTCATAGGTTTCGTGCCCAAATGACAAGACGGTGTTTGCCTAATAGTTGCAGCTCTGTTCGAAACTATATGAAATGTAGGTGTGTCGGGTTTAAAAATAAAATACAAATATAGCCTGATACTGGTTTCGCTGCACTACGTATTAATATGACCTTCTGTAGTGATTACAAGCGAGCGCGAAGCGCTAGCGCTCGTCTCTCCGTGGTATATCGGCAAATTATGATTATGAGTGGCCCGGCCCGGCCCGGCCCATGGCGACGCTCTTCAGAAGCTTATATATCTGCAACCACAAGTCTGATTCTGATTGACAAGTGGACTTCTTTGCTGAGTAGCCCCTTCCACCCAAATTGTTTTGAGACCAGAGTCGACTCATATGTGTGACTACCACTGCGAGTGGCGCGTGCCGCGTGAGGGGTGTTGAAAAAGTATTTTTCGCAAAAGCTCCGCAACGCCTGGGCCGATTATGTTTGAATTTGGTGTGTGTTTAGGGACCCTCAGCCACCGCTTTACCACAAGTCAGGGTTGGGGTGGCTCTGCACGTGCGCATGTGCACACCGCTATTATTTATCTCAGGAGCGGCTGAACCTATTGTGTTTAAATTTGCTGTGAGGCTAGGCACCTCTAAGCCGACATTTTCGCATACATCAGAGGTGGTTGCCTCTGCATGTGTGCACGTGTGCACCGTTTTAGTATCTCCGAAACTACTTTCCCGATCGAGTTGCTATTCACCATACATTTCGTTTGCGCTCGCTCGTTCATCGCCAACTACGGTGCCCTCACTGGTGTGAGTACAACAAGGAATACCAATCCATCGAGTTGATATTCACCATACATTTCCTTTGCGCTCGCTTGTTGATCGCCAACTACGGTGCCTTACTGGTGTGATACACACAAGGAATATAGGAAAACAGCTCTGCCGCTATGCTGAGTCGTGCGGTTTCTTTTCTAACGGCACCGGTGGTTCAGTGCTACACTTACCAGCTCTTCGCACACAGCGTGTCACACGAATATTTTAGCGGCGAGCCAGTAGAGGACTTGTGCCGGGATTCAGTGCAGCAGTACCGTCCATTTAACCGGCATACAGCGCAGTGCGCAGTGGTAGCCGTAACTTCTATCAAATATCTTCCACTGAAAGTGATTCCTGAAATGTGCAAATGACTAAAGAAATTAGCAGTGAGGACATAAATTAAAAGGCATGTATGAGTATAGGCTTTGGCAGCAAATGGCTCAAACTTTTCCAAAGTCACATGTGTAGCATCACATGAACGGTACCTTTCTTTACTTTTCATTAAATGTTATAACATAGCCACCCAGTAAATGAGGCAAAATGCTATATTGTCAGCTTAAGTTTTAAAAGCGAAGAACAACTAGGTTTGTTACATGCATATTGATTGACCAGGCCTATAGTCAGTCTACAGTCTGGCATGCCTAGTTATGTAATTGTAGATGTGTCTCAACTGGCCCAAACATGCACAATGACACATCTGCTTATACCGTTAATACCCTATCGATAATCTTTATACGTCGTCTGGTGTCTTTCATGTTCTCCGTGCCAAGGCTAAAGACTTATTTTTATCCTCATCATTAACGTTTTGCATGAGCAGCTCTAAAGTTTTCCGTTGTCGCACATGCATGTTAATCGTAGGGCTATCCTTACAAAGGTGCAGCTGACTTTAACGCCGAATGTAAGTCTAGCCTGAGTGCTGGGCCGATCACAAAAAAAGCATCACAGACATCTGTTGTGTTGTGCAATGGTGGTTAAATGAATCACCAGCTTAAGCAAACAGCAGGAGCGATGGCATGACAGGGCACAGTTTCTGCAACTGCCTTTGTATTGTATTATTAAATTATCATCCATTTGACAGCTGTTTTCCTAAGGCCCTGTCATACGTTGTTATTAGAAAGACGGCCTAATGGACTAGTTGCATGTCACCTTATCCATTGTTTTTATGTATTTGATGTACATAAAATGCTTACAAAAATATTTTGCTGAGTGTTACTTTCCTATATATTCCTCAGAATTGTCAGAATTTTATAATTGTTTAGTAGATTTCCGTAATTAAAAATTATGCTCTTTGATATGTCGTGACGACAGATGGCAATTGCGATCTAAGTTACCTGAGGTATTCTTGAGCAGCTTGCTTGACACATTTGTTTGCAATATGGAGGCTCAACATGCAAATAAACAGTAGGGTGACGGGTTTTTGCACGTGAATGTTGCAAGTTCATGTCTCCCACATCGAATTGGTGCATTTTAATGCGCTGATTCCGAGTTTCGCATCAGATTTTCAATATTTTGCAATTCCCTAAGAACGCCAAGCCGTTTGAAGATGCTCCACATCAGATTTTTAGTGTTTGCGACACTGATGGTAAATCAAGGAGCTTAAGTGTGCATGTGTTGCAATTTACATTAAGTTGGTTTCATTGCAGTTCAATTTTGAAACCAGTAGTGACGCTCTATCACACTCTCTGCGTCTCTAACTGACTTGTAATCGGGGTTAGTCATGACAGATCGCTATGCAGCCTAAGGCGATGTGATGAATATGGTTTTATAGGTAGCAGCACGCCAATGATTGAGGCTTACAGCGTATTTGAGTATAATTTATTTTCGATCTTTAAGACAGCTTAGAGAGGTTTCAGGGAATAAATCAGTTTATAGATAACTACCATACACGCAGGGGGCTGTTCCCAGCGACCTCAACCTATTCCGGTTGGGGCTCGTTTTTTTCTCCACGGCCGTTCCCGCGCCCCAACCCTGGAAATTCGGTTGACTCGCGAACCTCAAACACGTTTGAGCAGAAACCTCAACAGCTCGGCGAGGGATTAGGGCGGTTGGACGGCAGCTTGTGGTGCGCCAGTCTGCAAACTATTGTTAAACATTTTTGGCGAAGGACACATTTGTTGTTGTGATAGTCAATCATTATTTGCGTAAATATCTTAGATGTATTTATTGCCAGCTTTTTGGGTAAAAGTGAGCTGGTCTACATTGAACAGATTGAGCTGCTTTTACCTATTGCATTTTTACCGATGTTATGATCTGGCAAACTCACGGTGGATTTCAAACCTCATTAATTTCCGAACGTACTGGCAACGCAAAACTTTGAGCCATACAATGTCATACTTTCGATCCAAAACAAATTCAATGGCCAACAGCTGTCATCCACCGGAGTCTCTACCGTTCGTTCCGGCGCCGCTCCACCGAACTCCACCGGTCGCCTTCAACCTATTCCGTTAGAGGCGCTGGCACAGCCCTAATTGTTCAATGAGATAATTGATTAAACTAATCCTGTTTTGAAAACTGGCAGATAACCAACTGATGATACGATGGAAAATTGAATTTCTGCAGATAATGGCGCCTTACTTTAAAATTTTGTTTCGAGAAGCAGCAGTTGCAAATTTGATGTTTCTATACAGATGGAGTGTGAGGGTTAATGGGTCTTGAGAAACGTTTGTTTTCTTACGGCTGTCATCACAATCTACGAGGCCTCGCCGCAGCTATAGCTCTGCCACGCGCCCTCTTCGCAGGATACATGCTTGGCAGTAGGTACGGCCACCGCTGGCGTGCAACTTTCACAAACGGTGCTGCTTGCTTTGCAAGCTCTGCCAGAACGGCGTCGCTGTCTGCAGCTCTGCGGAGCACTTGTGACAGGTGATAACTTGTCTAGTGAGACGCGATGGTAACGATTGTGAATGGATCCGAGACTTTGACATGCCAGATGTTACCAAACGCGCAAACCTCAAAGAAGAGTGGATCTGTTAAACGGCTGAGGCTGTCGATGCGCTAAGGTTAGTGCCGGAAAGCGTCCAAACTCCTGTCCATCTTCGCTCGAAGTGGGAGAGGTATCCAGTAATCATCCTGGTATGGAGTCTGGATCGCTCACACCGTCGCAGATCTCGCGGCAGACGTACGGAGCATGGGGTGTCGTTTGCTATAAGGCCTGGTAGGCAAGAGCCCTACCAATATTTATATGCTAATTTTTAAGCCTACTGGGGTTGCATGGTAAGAATGAGTTGAAAATTCTCAAGTTTAACATTGGAATCTACCAATCGTTTCAGAAGACATGCCCCTGGACGAGGGTAGTTTGGGATCCCCCATTTCCGGCACATACCTTAGCGGCAATGAAGCCTCACGCCACGTTTAACAGATCCACTCTTCAGGTTTGAGTTTGCGGCGTTTCGGGACACTTGGCAATGTCAAGCTGGATCATTCACATCGTGTACATCATCATCACTAACAAGTTCACTGTCACAAGTGCTCCGGCAGAGCTGAGAAGCGAGGGCGCGGTCTGGCAGCAGCTGCAGCAGCGAGCAGCCGGTGTGAAGATGTTGAGCAGCGGTGGGCGGTATCTACTCAGCACGAGCTGTATCTGGCGAGAGGCGCGCTTGGCAGAGTATAGCTGCGGCGAGGCCGTAGATTGTGGATGAAGGCGTAGGAAAACACCGTTTCGCTCCAAGACCCTTAAACGCTCACACTCATCTGATAGAAGATAATTTGGCATGTGCATTCTGAATCATTTAAAGTAAGCGCCAATTTCTAAAAATCAACTTTTCCAGTCGATCATCAATTGTATCTGCCAGTTTTCAAAGGCGGTATTTAGTTGTAATTAATATTATTTCATTGAACATTATGTGTATGTAATTTGATGTATAGAACTTGCATTTATTGCTGAAACCTCTCTAGCTGCTAAAGAGCGAAATAATTATACTCGAATCGCTGTAGAGCTTCAATCATGGGTCTGGCCACCTATAAACCATAGGTTCATCCATGCGCGTTAGGCGTGGCAATTGGATTTATTCATGACTACCCCGAGTTCAAGAAATCAGTTAGAGGGACGCAGAGTGTGATATGGAGCATCCTACCTGGTGTGCAAATCGAACGTGCAATGACAAGACTTAATGTAAACGCTTGCAACACATGTACACTTGAACTCTCTTGATTTTGACATCAGGTGTCACAAAACACGGCAAAAATTGCTTGATGTGGAGCATTTAACGGCTTGTGCGCGGTCTTAAGGAATTGGCAAATATTTGAAGACTTGATGCGAAATTCGGAATCAGCGCATCAAGATGCACCAGAATTCGATGTAGGGAGCATGACTTTGAAAATATCACGTGCAAAAACCGTCTACCCTAAAATAACAGCAATTTTATTTCAATGGAAAATCAGAGCACGTGAAACGGATAATTTAATCGATGCATTTTGTTTGTAATTACGCCGTTCAAGAGAGGCAACCATAAAACTTAACACTATGTCCTGGAGGATGAAAAGTACACGTATCTGTCGGGGGGGGGCTTTATTCGGCCCCCCTTCAGATCTCGCTGCCATAAAGAGCTAGAAACACTGAAACTTGGGTGTGTGACCTAAGGTCGACAAGTACTCTTTTTGTCATTTTTGTACCTGGGTCATATTACAAGGTCAAATGACGTCATTCAAAATAATTTTGTGTCAAAACGATGATATTTTTTTCATGGAAACCGTTGCTCATTATCTCGGAAACTAGTGGCATGCTAGGAGGAATCGAAAAAAAATCACTGTAAAGCAGTTTTTAATATTGTCTTTGCCCTCTTAAGGCATCAGAAATGACTCAGGTGCAATGGTGGAACTTAGAGGTCAACAAATGTTAAAAACGCGGGTTTTCAGCAAATGTTTGTTCGTTAATAACTTTGTTATCTTAAGTATATATGCAGCATTTATTTTGGTTACTCGTGTTTTGTCCTCTCGTATTGCGGTTCGATTCATATCAATGTTTGTCAAAATCGAAAATTTGACCCCGGGTCAGGTCAAGGGTCAAGGCAGTGAGAAGTAAGTCGGCAAAGCATATCAAAGCACGCGTATTGTACAAGACAAACATTTTGAGACATTGTGTGAGTCCATATGAGGTTTTTGTCAACGTTATTGATAAAAAGGTGTTGGTGCCTTGAATGACTTTTTAAAAGGTCATGACTAAAAATTATCCTTTTCATTAAAAGAATGGCGCTAAGAGTTACATGATACTGAAATAATTGGATTGATGAATGTATTTAACCTCGTTTTTTTCATTTTTCACATATACTTTATACTGGAAGCGTTAGCATTGACCTGACATCAGGTCATCCACATATTTAGATATACCTGAAACTTTGAACACTATTATTTGCATGTTTTCTCTCACAACATTCCAGTTTTGTGAACATCCTGAAAAAACGCATCATTTTGTAACAAAAAATAAGTTTTTCAAAAAATTGATTTAAAATTTGAAATTGTCGAATTTCGAGATAGCCATCTGGAAAAAAAACAATAAGTTATCTCCGATGTCTGTTTTTTCGAACACTTCTCTTCACACACAACTTCATGAGTGCTTAACCATGCAAGATTGTGTCAAAACGGCCGAAACACGCCCTCCTCAAACTGTCACTGGGCCAATCTTACCAAGAGCCAGTCTTACCAATAATTGCCGTGAATGGGTTAAATAGGCATATTGTGCGACGACTGCAAAAACTTTTGGGGACTCGGATCGAACAGGGAATAATCATATCATCAGCATAGCGGTTCTACGTCTAGGGCTATTTCGACAGAGAGAAGCCGAACAAACGATGTGGTTAAATCAGGGGCGGCATTCTAAGCACGTCCATTCAACGCATGCCGAACTTAAGCATTTCACGGCACTTGGTAAGATGGCCTGGACCCCTCCTCATAATTCAATTTGGAAAAAGTACAGACATTCGATGCGCAACTGAAATGTTAGGAAAAGCAGAAGTTTGAAGATTCTGAGGTTGAGTTAGAATGCCCGTACGGCGAAAAAAACCTCAAAGGGGGGCCGATTCGCCCCCCGACAGTATGGGTTAACCCTCGGGACGTGTACGGCAAGATACTGCGGACCGTGTGGGGGAGAACCCCTCCCTAGCGTTTAGCCCTAATGAGCTAGAGCTTTGATAGAAAACGAGCGTGTTACTTGTGACAAGCGGCGCATATGAATCTGATTTTTGAGGTCGTGAGACATTAGGTGACCTCTGGGGTCCATGACAATGACCCAAATGTCATAAAATGTAAATGTGTAAAAAATGAGAACTAATCGGAGTCTAAATCGTAAAAGGAACATCTTAAGGATGAATATAGACGCCAAATTCGGATATAAGAATCCTAAAATGAGCTGTAAACTGACAATTAAAAAAGATCAGGTCAGGTCATCTGAGGTCATGTGACTCGGTTACGTTTGAGGCATATGAACTCAGTGGACATCCATTATGTCAAATTTGGTCCAAATTTAAAATCAGCGTCACAACTGCCCTAGTACCAGACAGAAAAGACATAGAAAAGACTTGAGGTCATCCGAGGTCAATGGCCTCATCATATGCATATCATCATCTAACAATGTCTACTGCCCCTTCCCTTCTTCCCACACGTCTGATTATTACCGCGAAGGCACAGAAGCCCCCACAACACTTCTTCCACAGTATGTTACCACCCAAAACAACAGGATGGTCCTGCGCCCCTCCCACAACTCCTCTCCCAGTATGTAAACCCGAAGGGTGGTTCCATCTGCATGCCCTCGAGCAGTGGCTGCGGTCGGTCGGTCGGCCGGTCTTCGAGTAGGCTGCATAGCAGTTACATGCGCAACACATCAGTGTAGAGCAGCAGCCATGTGTTTTGCATTAGGTTCATATTTCGGACACTCATGAAATTTGATATTCAACTTACAATTGTGATGATATGCGAAAATCACGACAGGGAGTTTAACAAAGGACACGAAGTCTGTCACGCTGATACTGTTAACAGGTCCAAGTCAGCGCCTGTATACCAACACACCTACCAACGATCACATCACCCAGCGCAGCCTGTCGACTGCCTCCCTCTGGCTCTGGGATACCGAGGCTAACGTTGATATATCTACCACATGACGTCATAACTATGAGTAGCACTATGGTGACGAGGTCGCCTCAGTCACGGTTGGAAGCCCAGAAACATAGCGACCTTCCCTCCTCCGCTGTCCCCCTCCCCTCCCCCTCCCGAGGTACCATGCCGAGCCGGCCCGCATCTGCAGACGAAGGACATCAGCGACATTCCTGCTCAGTGACATGAACGTGCAGCAGCGTTTTGGGGCCGCGAAGTGACCATCCTGTTTTCCTGTCGGGACTTGAATTGATGATAAGTTCCGGTCTTTGTGTTCAAGAGCAGTGTGATCATACTAGTGTGGTTTCGCAGGATCGACACGCCAACGGCGTTCGCTGTCGCATATAATCAAAATAAACGGCTATGAATGTGGACTTATAGCCAGACCAGCATTAACAATTAACAGGGCTAGCAAATGTGGAATAATTGATGCATAGACTCATGTGACGTAGATAGATAGATTTCTCCAGCGACTTCCAACCACCTGCAATAATATTGGGAGTTGCTGGGTACACTAGCAAAATATCTAAGAATTCAAGCATACTGAATATTTGATTACCGTCAAGTGTCTTCACCAGCATTGAGTGCGAATTAAATACAACTACTGACGTAATTTATGTGAAGCCTCTCTCCTCCGTGGCAACATCAACTAATTATTGGAGGCGAACCAGTCACCGATGTAGATACTTTTCCGCGACAATGATCAAACACTCAAGTAATGAAACAAGAAAAGAAAAAACAGAGACCCTCATAATTTATGACGCTGATCAAACCTAATGTCCTTCCGAATGAGCAGACTCCTAACCCCTCTCTCTCCTCTCACCTCTTCCTTACCTCTTATCTGCCGCTGTCGTCGGCGCTGCAGTTGTAGCAGCCAAGGTCATCGTACCGACCGTCAGGTGCATTGGGATTCCACCCGCCTTCCAGAACGGCTCACTGCCCGCTCCCAGAACGGCTCACTGCCCGCTGAGGAGACCGATGGCCCGCTCGCCACCTGGCCGCTGGCGGCGGAGGGGGGGGGGGGGTCGACAACGGGGGGCTGGTTAACTACCAGACATTATGCAACTGCCGAGTGCGATGCTGAAATAGGTTTAGCTTGGTGACAAGTCTGCTGACCATTTTGGACACTAGAAGGAAAGTAACGATATTTTTGCCAAGAGTCAAGTATTAGTTGGTGAGAATGGTCCAAAGTAAAGTATGATTCCTGGCTATCCTTCATAGTCATACAAAGCAGGACTCACTCTCTTTGCAAGTGGCTGCGGCTAAAACTGTTTAGACGTTTCCTTTTGCTTATGTATTTTATAGGTTAACATTATACTGTATTAAAGTGATGATGAAAAAAGTTAATGCAAATTTATCAGTTTTCTTTGCTAGACAAAGACTGAATGTGCTATGTTGTTAGTTGTCTACGTGATTTTCACGTGACGTATTATTAACGGTAAAACATCGCTGTTTCATGCCACATGTGTAAATAAATAAAAAATGCTTATGTTGGATGAACTTGTAAAAAATGTTATAAATGTTTTAATTTATCTGAAGCGTGATGTCCAAATATTATATCGGTTTACTTTTATCATGCTTCGAAGTCAAAACAAAAGAAGCAAAAAGTAATTCATGTTTTTTTAAGCATATTTCTAAAAAATAAAAATAACTTATGTGTGCAAAGAAATGAACAGCCGGAGTTTATCATTATGCCAGACAAGGCAGGGTTTCTCAGCGGCGTTCCCTGTGTCCAATAACAGAAGATGATATGTGTCCTTCACATAGACGCCAGCACGCGATGGTCACAGCAAATTAAGCAAGGTCAAACCCTGCACTCTCCATAGCGAATTGTTGTGTCTCATGCAATGCATTGCTAGCGAAATTTCAGTCAATTCATGTAACAATGGCAGTAGGTATATGTGTTTTCTTGTTGAACTGAGGTGCATTATGCTTTTTATCAGATGAACTATGTCAGAAGGGAACAATGCACTTGGGAATTAAATAAATGGGGCGGCGATCAGTTGTTCGATATTGAACGCTGCTGTTCCTTATGTCTCATTGCTGTTTCTGTCGAAGCTATGGACTTATTCGTGCAAAAACTGGTTAAATCATTGACATTGGAGCTCGACTAGGTAAGTGAAGCAGGGGGACCATATTTGAGCGGAAAAGTGAATGAAGGAATGAATGAAGGAAGGAATAGTACTGAAGGAATGATCTCAAATGATCGGCGGACTGCCCTTGCAGTGACTTTCCATCAACTTCGGAATTATCTGCCGAAGATCACATCACTCGAGATTGCTGTTGTCCAAAAGACTGCAACTCTGTTAGTGAACACCACCTTGTTTGTGGTTGCCTAGAGTTGCGACAGTGACGAATCCAGGCTTCTGACGAGGGATTCGCCAACGCAGCAGTCGCCAGTCGCTGGCGCCGGACGGCTGAGATTGCGGTGGTCATGGGAGTAACTTTGTATGTTGTTGGTATGAAAAGCTCCACATCAACCTGAAAGTTGATGTGGAAAATCCACAACAGCTTATTGTAGGAGAGACGTAATTGTGATCATCCAAGGGGCTTCTTTGTGGCTGTGTGTACATTTAGACCATCCGTTTATTTATACCAAATCATTTTTGCACCATTTTGAAGGACGAAATTCGAAAAGTTAAAAATATTTCACCGATGACAATCCAATCCAACTTTGAAAACTGTTCTATACCTATGGCGGTGATCCTTTCGAACTCGGTGGGCGTTAAAGGGACACTGCCACCTTCCCAAAATTTTGCAAATGTACGCCACTTGTGGTGCTAAATATAAAGTAATTGCTGCCGAGCACGATTAGGACATTTGTTTCTCACAAACAGTGCTCTATTTCATAAACAGTTAAGTTTGAATATTTGGGCTGATCACGTCATATGAAGGAATTTTGGGAATAGAGAAAACCTTCACGCTGCTATATGTACGGCTAATGTATGGAAAAATGTAAAACAAGTCGACTATCATCATCATCTAGTAAAGAGTGACGACGTCATCGGATCAGGATTCCCGTTCAAATACACTGGGGACTGGGGATGTTACAGATGTCAAAGCCAAAATCAGATTTCTCTGTGATTCGATCTCGGTGGTTGTTTTAACTTATACTATACATAATTTCAATGCCTAACACAGAAATGGCTATCTCATTCTCAACTCAAGTACAATGTTAAGGTGGCAGTGTTCCTTTAAGTCAATCCGTTTAGGTCAGAATGGGCTTCACGTAGGCAAGATTGGACTCTTTTTAGGTTGGGAATTGGTATGGTTCCCATATGGACACTCAGCTACGGGATCTTTCGAGATTCAATGGGGCATGGCACCTGACCCCCCTCGGACCAGTCACTGTTGTTCTTTGGTAACTACTGTACTTTGGTCCACAGTCGACAGTGACAGAGCTATCTACGGAGACATGCAGCGCCATCTTTCATCTGGCGGGTGCCGTAGTGTGCTGCCACCTACACTGAGATAGCTGGTGATGTTCAGTGTAGAAATGGCCATCACATCGATCTTGTGACAAGAGTTTGGGTGTACTTCCTACTCTTAAGCTTCATAACTGTTGCTTGTGCTGATTCATATAGTTGTAATATTAGCCGTTTTCACGATTGCTTATTTTGCGCGAAATGTTTTAAAACATTTTAAAATGTTTTAAAATGTTTCAGTGGTAGCCGTCTTCACGATGGGCTAATTTGCGAAAAATGTTTTAACCCTCGCCGTATGGGACCGTAAGGCGAGGGTTCAAACATTTTTTTCGCCAATTAGTCCATCGTGAAAGCGGCTATTTTGAAGGAAGCATAATACAAAAGGAAAATATTTTAGCTCATTCCAAAATGAAATATAACTACAGATCTACTGTACCTAGATGTCCCAAGAGATGTCCCATGAGGTTGTTCAGCAACAATACACGGATGATGATTGTCAGCTGGCTGCAACTTGTCAAATTCAGTGTGGCTGTCGCGGCGATTGGACACAAGACAAGAGCGATTCATCATGGTTATCTGCTTGATCAAACATAGTGCGTCATCCTGTGCTTATTGCTGTAACTGTACAACAGGAAAGTGTTTTTACTCTAGAGGCGCATTTATTTTTAATATGGAGATTCAACGCAAAAAATAAACATCACATTTATCGCACGGAACTCAAAGCACGTGATTTGGTGAATTTATGCAGGTGTCACTTCATTTGAAATCACGCGTCTTTACAGGGGCAAACAAATAACACAAACTGTTGAGTTCTGCCATGTGACCAAATCAATCATCTGTACCGCAGTTCAAAGACATTATAACGGATCGCTACTGCCAAACAGATCCTAAGAATGATCTAGATCTCTTTCCATACAAGCTCTGGACCCGACAGAAGCTATTTCAAAACAACAGTGAGGGGACGGTCGCATTGCGCAAGTGGTTTTGGTGTAGTGTTTCAGTGAGGACAGCATCCGAATTTGAGCCAACTTAACAACTTCCTGGTGAGGTAACTAAAATAGTTATAGGTGTTTAAGAAGAATCTCCAGACCAGGAAGCAGCTTAAGTCAGCCGTGGGAACTGCAGTGCGGACCATCTCCGCCGACATGTGCCCGTAAGCAGCTTGGTGAGTATGAGGTGGAGGGCAGAGCTGTGCCTCAGCCAAAACGGAGCCTATCTCGAACATGTGCTTTAGAGGATATTAAAAGATGACGCTGTGTGTTTTGAATATACACACAGGGCTGGTAAAAACTGTTTCGGTCGCGCCAGACCAAATCTGGCTAAAACAAAGTGGTCTCGTGACCTGAGGGGCCCCTCTGTTGTGGCTAGGGACCCATTCAGTATGTTTAGGGCCCTTTTCACTCGCCCAGGGGCCCTTTCGGTCTAGCCATGGGCCCAACGACCTGTTCAGGGGTCAACATTTTTTTTGCAAAATTGCCATTTCGGCTCCGGAGCAAACTTGAAAGGGTATTTTCCTGTGCCCACTTAATAGCCGTTTTCACATGGCTTATTTTTGTCGCAAAAATGTTTTAAAACATTTTTAAAAGTTTTAAAATGTTTTAGTCAGATGAAAGTTTTTATTAAACGTATCCATCTTCCTTAAGTAACAACTTTTGCAAACCGATTTTGTTGTCTTCAAATGTCTCTGATAATTTTGTAAAATATGTTGGTAAGAATATAGTTATCGGTTTACAAAATTGCGGTTTTGGTGGTAATTAGCAAGATAATATGCATTAGGTTATTGTGATGCCTAGATCTTCACCTACTGAAACTTTTCAGGAAGACTCTGAAACATTTAAATCTCGGGCACAGCATAATTGGTCCGCTCTAACAAAAACGACCGTCCCTTGATTCATAATGGACTCGCCGGCAGCGAATCGTTTTTAGCGGCATTTAATTTGCGCCATGCGAAGGCACACCTGTGATCCATGACGCTGCCACGAATTTGAGTAACTAGTAATATGGCGTATGCTTCCTGAAACGAATGGACCTCCCCCCCCTTTTAAGACGCATATATTCTTTAGAAACGGACAATTTTTGTAATCATAAAATCTTTGTAATGAGCTTCATTTCAATGTTTCCATAACTCTTGCAATAATGATAAATATCGACTAACATCAAGTAATTTATTTTTCGTTTGAATATATCGTATACTAAACTTCATACTAAATCACTCTTTAAAAGAATTTTAAAATTGTTTTAAAAACATTTCCGCGCAAAATAAGTCCACTGTGAAAAGGGCCGGCAATGTATCATTATCGAACTTTTTACCAGCCCTGCAACACATTTATCACATAATTAATCTCCAATGATTTCTGAAGCAGTTTAATGTGAACAGTAATTTGGAGGAAAGCGCTTAAACATTTTAATTTGTTACGGAAAATGCCCGAAACAACATGCTTTTTTCCAGTGACCGGCAAAATATTTCATTCTAATTGACATCACTATAGTGACGTCAATTGTAACATAGAGCAGTTGATGTAGTACATCAGAGGTTTATGAATACTGAACTTTTACTTGCAAATATCTCGCGAATTATTGAATTATCTGCAAAATGATGCGATTTCCGTTGATCAGCACATTTTCATAATTGTTTTGCAAATATTCACCAAACAGCCTGCAACTAGTCCATTATTTATTCATAATTATATATCTTATACAACTCATTAATCTTATCGCATAAAATCATAGAATCGTAATTACAATTACAATTCTACAACATATAATGCCTACATTCATCTATTCAACTGAGGTTCCTTGCCAGAGTGAAGTGCCAAATCTGGCGTGGTTCCGTAATTCCTGTTTTTCTTCTGTTGAATGACATGTGATCAATTTTTCGGCTCAGACTCCGCGGGACATAAGTGTGACACGCTTGGTTCCCATTTCCTCACCATCAAGGCTGCGACAAGGTATGCACCACTTAGCCGAGCACTCGCGATCAAGGCTGCCCCTGCCCCGCCAGTGGTCCGTTTGGATCGTTAGACCTAATCGCTAATGATCAGCATAGATCCGGCCCAGTTTGTTGGGGGGTCATATAATAGTATGGCCTTGTTTTGTGACTATGCACTGACGTTGGGAGCATGGTTTACGAAACTTGAATAGTTAAATAATGCATTATAATGAAATAACACGCATTACAAAATCTCATATATATTTAACAGAAATTAAAGCAAAATATAAAGTTGAATTCGTAGTTGTGACTTAATGATCGCAACGGTAAACAAAGGGGAAATATTTAGTTGGACATGTCATACAACCTTGTATGACCTTGCTGTACCCTTAACTGATACAAATACTTGTTTCCCCCTGAAATTATACTTGCTGACAACCGTGCAGACATTGTGTGTGATAGTCGATTAAATACTGTGCAAAGTACCATTGACTACATACCGGCTCTAGCAGGGCACCTTGAGTAGACAATAATGCTGCGAGCAGTACCCCATTATACAGAAATGGCCGACATCAAACCATCCATTATGGCCACAACTGCCACGTAAAGTTACACAGCTGCGGTTATCTTCTTGAGTAACAAAGTGCCACACGCAGCTATTTAAACAAGCTGCCATCCACCCCCTAACCGCTTCGGTAGCAGACGGGAAACCCCCGTCTCTACCCGCACTGCCCCGATCAACTCAACCGATTGTTATCAGGACATTTATGACGTCATAAGTGCACAAAATCGCGGGTGCTTCTCCGCCTCACTTACATCCGGCATCTGGCGGAAGTCCGCCACACCTTATATGGCATGAGCGGAGGTGGTGTGCAGCGGTGTGGCCTCTTCAGACAACAGACGTAGCTATTTCGGCTGGGCTGCTGCCACACCTATCACGTGACGTCGCACCTATCACGTGACGTCACACCTATCACGTGACGTCGGCTAATAATCGCAGCCGTAGTCACGTGATCAGGTGCCCGCGTTTAGCGGTGGTGACAGGTGACATTAGGCTGGTGTAACACGAACAAAAATGGAGGTATTAAAATGAATATGTATGCATTGATGCAGTTCATTATCATAGCACAATATTAACATGTTATACTTGATATTTGTCAACCTTAACAATGTTTCTTTACTTCTTGACTTCTCTTGTTATATCATTAGACTGTTCCCATTTGTGGTATAAATTATTAGACAGTCAAATAACATAGGATATCACGCTAGATAAATTACTATAACTTACAAAATATGCATTGCTGGTTTTAGTCTGCAGAACTACTGAGGATACAACTGGCCATGTGATATGTTGACAGATGCACTTACACATGACGTATATTGTTCAGCTTCTCTTGAGCGTTGTTGACAGATGCACTTACACATGACGTATATTGTTCAGCTTCTCTTGAGCGTGTTTGTCCCCCTCACGATAAGTAAGGCAACACGTCAAGGTCTCGTTGGACCACACCCACCGGTACTACACGCTAACTCACACCAACTGCCCAATCCAGCACTGATCACCGCATGTCCAAACTCGAAACATCTTCTTATCTTCCAATGTTCGTGCGCGCTCGTGGCCAAGGGCGGAACCGAGACACGGGGGGACATCGAGGTCAGGGCACCTAAAAATGACACAACAATTAAACTCAACGTGGTCAATGAGATAATGGCATTGGCCAAAAATTCGTGATCAACACATCTTAAGGAAAATTAGAGAACTTCTACTAAGGAAAATAATTGTAAATTAGGTTTATAAATGTTCAAGGAAGCAAAAGCAAATGAGTTGTGGCAAATGGGTGGGATTTGTGTTTATTTGGTTCTTTCCAAACTGCTTTTTACATTATGGGTCCTACAGTGCGCGTTGTACTCTACAATCCATCACATATCCCCGCAGTTCCCAACTGGCATCGCGTCTCTTTATCTTCCATCGTCCGATCCATCGTCCGATCTGACCTCTCTCGTCTCCTAAACCTCAGCAGGGGGTCTCTCGTTTGATGGACGAGGCCCCTATTGCCACCCTGTGGCACAGATTGAGCTCCCGACGCCGCGCGCTGGGGGTCAGCCTACGTGGCCACGCCCGCCGCCGCCGCGCGCCGCCGCCGACGCCGCCCGCCGCCGCCGCCGCCCAGCCGCCTGGCGTCGCGCGTGGGCGCTGAGGCGTCAAGTCACGTCGAGGCGTGGCTCGGCGGTAGGGGATGGGGGGGGGGGCGGCGGGACAAGAGTTGGCCTTGGTTCTACGTCCAGGGTCCCGTGGCAGGTCAGTGAGGTGGTCTGACCACAGCGGCTTCCCGATACATTCGCTACCGCCATTAGCTCACTGATCGCTCGCCATGACTTTCGATAGACAAGTCTCGATAGCACAAATTTATTGGCACTGGCATTAGTGATTGGTACCTCTCTATCTGCACTGTGTCGATATTTATTGCCAAAAATGTGTTGAGGACCTCAGTGCAGGGCTGACAATGTATCTGTGGTGTCGACCATCAGCTGAAGTTTGTGGCTCACTTTTCTACACTAAATACGAAAATGAATGGCTGTTAAAACTCACCTACATGTTGAACCCCCAGGCCAGGGCTGCCACCGCCCCTGGCTTTGATGGAGTTAAGTTGGAATAGATCCCAGGCCTGTTCATGACACTGCGGTTGACTGCGGTTCGGCGGTCAGCAGTGGTCGGCAGTAGTGGTGTCAATCGGTAACAAAAATTTTGGTTACCGAAAAAACTGTGTGACCGATTCGGTAATCGGTCGGTTAGGCTTATAAAATGTTGGACACTTTTCGGTCAGCTTAATCTTGTTTAAATAAGTAAACTATTCCAAAATCGGTCAAATCTGGACATTTTTGCCTCAACCAAAATCGGTCAATATTCTGACCAACCAAAATGCTTCCTGTTTGGTATTGGATTGGTTTTGGTCAGGAAATTTTGGGAAAATGACATCACTAGTCGGCAGCCGGGAGGGGAACTAAAAGTGGGATGGGCGAAAGGTATGACGGTACACGGCTGCGGTTGGCGGCGGTTCTGGTGGCTGGCAAGATTCAACCGCTTAACCGCAGGATGAAATGTCACTTGAAGTGTTGTGTCGCGGCATTCAGTGTTCATGGTGGAGCTACGCGCCGACGTTTTTCCGCTATCCTTAAAAAATTGAGAGTGAGCAGATTTCGCGCCCTCTAGGGCGCGTGCACCTCTTCAACAGAGTGAAATGGAACACAACAAAACAAAACCAAGAAACAAGTATCGTGTCTCATTCATCTTACTGTATTGAGCCAAACGTCAACACAATGCCAAAACACTGTGATCTTGCAATGCTGCGGTGCTAAATTTATCACTATGCCAGCTGGGTTACCAGCACTTATGACAGCTATAGAAAGGCTGCCGTACATAATCGTGACGTGATTTTAGATGACTCAGGCTGCACCCACATATGGTGCAATCATGGTCCAAATGATCATGTGCAATTACCCTTCGGCAAGTATGGTTTCAAGGCCTCAGGCCACCTGGAGTAAATTGAAAACCATGAGTCGATGCTAGTGCAATAGTAGTAGTGGCATTCTAAGACATATCGACAAGCGACACCACTGTGTTTGTATTGTCGAGCTACGTCGCCGCATATGCAACATGATCTACCTAGGTCACCCAATGGCCTTGAACTGACTCGACTCACTGATGTTAATTTTGGAGTTGAGCTAACCAGGTCACCATTGCTATGTCTCGAAGCACATTAACGATACAAACACGATGGACATGGTGTTTGATATATTGCTCTATGTTAAATTGATTGAAAGTTATTCACGAACATCTTGAAGTTGTTAGTTGTTGCTAGTATAAAAAGATGTACTTACGGGAATGCATTTGTATCGATTAAACATAGAGCAATCATTTCAAAATTATCGTGATTTTCTTACCAAGACACTTCGAAACATTTAACTTTTTACTTGGCTCGGTTAACTTTGAAATTTGACCTCATGTCAAAGTTTTTCTGTGACCCAGGTAGCTCATTTTGCATACACGGGGCGACGTGAATCGATACGGCAAGCACGTGTAATGCCATTCGAACGTCTTTTATTTATTCCTTCCATATTTATTGGCAAAAAGCGCTGGAAACCTCAAATGACCTCAGCTGACTTTGCAGAAGTCACTGAGCAGCAAATTCATCTGTGTCATCAATAAATTCACCCAACTTAATATTTCAGTGGCTTATATGGTGACCAAAATTATTTGTGTGACACAGAATCTGAAAAAAAAATGATCATGAGACAATTAATTATGTTGTGTTGGTACAAGTCAAAAACGTTATTTTGATCAAGTAAAAAGCACATCTGTAGAAAATACCAATCTCCAATTTGTATCCTGTGCAAAGACAATTTGCTACAGTATATTTCAAAATTATACTAGTAAAGCATGCATGGCATGAAGCAGACGGAGCGAGTTATTTCATTTTCGTCCGGCCAGAACTGATAGGGCAAAACATTGTTTGTTATGTTGTCAATAGTAAAACAACACTTACCTGCACTTCTGTGGCATTTTAGCTTTTTTCAGACGGAGTGAGTGAGGGCCGCGAAGCGGCCCTCACTTTACGCGTAGTCTTACAGATGGGCAAAAATCCGACTTCGTCGTGCTTGCTTTGCTTGCTTGCTCGCTTGTTGCTTGCGTGGGTTTCAGGGATAGACTACCGTTTCACTGCACCTGATTATGGCAAATGTAATACACTGATCATTTTATTCGTAAAATAACACAATGGTATTGGCTTTCGTGCAAATAATTTGACACAACAACAGAAACTGTCATCATCCATAAATAAACACAAAATCAATACCAGCCGAATGATAAGCACGTGCTTTGACTTCGGATTTCACCTTCACAGGTGAGAAATCAGAAAAAAAAAATAACTACTATGACAGATAGGTGCAGGAAGTGTTTGTTTTACTATGCAACAACAACAATGCTTTTGCCTATCAGTTGCCGGACGAAAATGAAAAAAAACTCACTCCGTCTGCTTCATGCCATGGCATGCTTTACTAGTTATTTTTCTGAATTCTCACCTGTGAAGGTGAATCCGAAGTCAAAGCACGTGCTTATAATTCGGCTGGTATTGATTTTGTGTTTATTTAATGGATGATGACAGTTTTCTGTTGTTGTGTCAAATATTTTTCACGTAGCCTATACCAATGTGGTTATTTACGATAAAATGATCAGTGTATAACTTTTGCATAATCAGTGCAGTGAACGGTAATTATCCTGAACCCACGCAAGCAGCAAGCATGCAAAGCAAGCAAGACGACGAAGTCGGATTTTGGCCCATCTGTAAGACTACGTTAGTGAGGGCCGCTTCGCGCCTCAATAACGTAGTCGTTCAACGTAGTCAACTAACGTAGTTACAGACGGAGTGAGTGAGGCCGCTTCGCGGCCTCACTCACTCCGTCTGAGCAACAAAACCATTTGAAATGAGCTCGTGCCAGGATCAGGTCAGGTCACCAGAGTTCACGGGTTATTTCATCAGAATCCACACACAAATACAAAATTGCCTGATTGCATTCAGAAAATATCTGGACTTATATGAATTGGATAATGTACCGTGGAGTCATTGGCTTATCGGCATATGTAGTCATGCGGGTGACCACACGAAAATTCAGGAGGCTATAGCATGAAAGCCGTGCATTTCATCCAACTGAAACTTTCACAGCGCAATTCGGCACCACAGAAAACTACTAAAACGGTCTTGTATCGAAATTGAAGATGTTGGGTGGTACCCCTTGTCCATCTGCCCTGGAATCCCGAGTTGCGAATGACATGTTCAACATTTTCACAACTTTATTATCGACTCCCATGACACAGACATTTACATTTTGCATACCTGACTCGGGCAATAAGTACTTGGGTCAATCTGGCATTTTTAAGGGGATAAATTTAGTGTCGTATTTTAAAAGCGGGGGTATGGTAGTGGGCCGTCAGAGAAAAATGGTTGACCATAAGGTTATGCCACTGCACACCCAGTCGTTCTGGAGAAGGAAAAGTCATGGTTTCGGAACCTTTGAGGGGCTTGGCCCCATGGCCTTTCCCCTCCCTGGTTCATCCTACTGAATGTGGATCAGATAACCGATTCGTCTTCGCTGGATGGTTCTGCTTATTATTCCACTAACACCTCTTGGATTGCAGATACTTGGTGTTTATGTAATTTATACCACCGTCAGTTCTTGCGTTGCAGCCGAAGCAGAAATGTTTCTACTGGATACTATTTTCATTGATTCCCTCATCACATGCTGCGTTGCAGACGCTGTGTGTTTTTGTCAGTTATTCCGCCTTCACATATTGCGCTGCATTCAGGGCACAGGGAAGCGAGGGGGCCACCCCGGGGGGGGGCCTGGGCAGGGCGTGGCTCTATCTATTCGGTACTGCTTCGTCGTGTGGCCATGAGAAACGCGGCTGCGGAAGCTAGACGGACGCCCTGCTCCTGTTTTCGCTGACGTGTCGCTCTTGCAGAAGTGATTATAGTTTACGATAGAACGTGGTATAATGAGTGTCTGAGCGTTCTATTCATTTATATATTTAGCACGAATCTCTGTATCGGATTTGTTGCCAGGGTCAGAAGTTTCTGCTAAGCAGAGCGTGTTGTGTAAGTCCTGAACACATCTACTGATCGCTCTGTTCCTTCACACCAAAGCCAGACGTGTCGCATGACGTGGAGTCATTTTTTCGATAGTCATGACAGGTTCCTATCTGCTCTCTTGCTGTATCATTACCCTAAAATCCCCTCAGGGTAATAAGGGCAGACTTTTACCGTAATATGGGCGTACTTTTACGCTTACGTTCTTATCTTCCCGAAATGCTCCGAGGGTAACGAGCAGGCTTGATCATACTAACTCTCCTACTCATACTTTTTAAGATGGTGGTTTTGGGTCTGTGCAACAAACTTGGTTTACCGTGGATCATCATCTCGGAGACCATCCAATCGGAACTTCAATAACCTTCTTATCAGCTCTTTCTTAACAGCCGATACCTAAAAGTCAGTTAAGGGCTGAAACATTCTTGCCAAGTTAGCTCGCACGATATGGACCTAAGGAGGCAAGCTATGCATCGGTTTGAGTAGTCAGTAGAATATAATGGACTATGGATCAGTTTGAGTAGAGTTATGACGTTTCGGGTCAGTGCATTGCCATTGGCATCAATAGTTGGATAAATGGGCCAGTACGACACGCTGATAATCTGACTTGGCGATCGTCCATGTGTCTGATGTGTCTTTCATCCTGTTGGGTGATGCGTTGGAAGGCTCTTTGAGTGGTGTTGTTCGTATTGGTGGTCACGAAGGCGACCACCACTCCGAACAGCAATCGCGAAGCTAACATCAATGGAGGACTTGTTGGCGCCTGTTAACCGTGTTCGTCTTAAGTGTGACGCACCACCTGAGCTCATACAAGGCTGATATAAGGGAAAGGACTTATAAAATATGACTAGCATATTCACGCTGTGACTTCAAGAAACAAGCTCGCACGTCACAAGACTAAGCTTGCTATAAACGAACAATATAATTGATAACTGAATATGTGCAATGTAGGAGGGGGGGGGGGCATGTGCAACCTCCGATGGGCCCCAGAGGCTCTTTGTTGCACTATTCTTGTATGTCTCAATGTATTGTAATGAATGCCTACGTTCGTGCGTGAACGTCAGAAGCGTCTCCGAGTCCGCAGCTTGGCTATGCCATTTTGTAAGGAAAGACGTTTCGAGGACTGATTACCCAGGTTGATGCTACCATTTGCGAAGCACCCCCGAGCCCTCGTCTGGTGAAACTATCTTACATATGACCCATCAGTTCCCTGCCTAATGGGTTTATCTCTGCCATTCCCCCGCCCTCCTGCCCAGCCCCGCAGCTCCAGTTGAACCGCACTCTCCCCATGAGTGGCCCTAGGGCGCGATGGCGATCACCGGCCGAAGGCCATTGGCGAGCGATGATTATTGACGAGCGATGGCTATTGGCGAGCGATGGCTATTGGCGAGCGATGGCTATTGGCGAGCGATGGCTATTGACGAGCGAGGGCTATTGGCGAGCGATGGCTATTGGCGAGCGATGGCTATTGGCGAGCGATGGCTATTGGCGGAGCGATGGCTATTGGCGATTGGCGAGTGATGACTATTGGCGAGCGATGGCTATTGGCGAGCGATGGAGGCACGGCGATGGTGACTCTGCAGGAGTAAAACTCTCACGGTGCTAATTCAGAGAGCCGTGGCAAGGTCGGGCGAAGCTAGTGACCGTCGCAGTTCGTTTGAACTCAGCTCTTGTGCGGTGTACCGTGTCCACATCCGGCCCGGGCAGCCACGTGGTGCCGTGACATGGTCACTCGAGTGCGTGAGCGTTAGAGAACAAGGTGGCGGTATTGGTGTTTGGCGATTACTCGACTGTTGGATCATTTATCCTCGAGTCTCTGTTGGTGATTAAGACGGCAATATAACACGTAAACTCTCGCCCTGGTGGGGGTCATTTTGACCCCCCTTCCTGAGGTTTTTCAGGAATAGCAGGAAAACTGCGACGCGTAGCGCTACCAGGTTTTGTACAGCTGTTCGGGTATCAATTACCCACACTTAGTTAAGGTTTTGATCTCAGGTCATCTCAGGTCAGGTCACCACGTATCGTCAAGTGATCTTGTCTTTCAAAATGTTTGTGATCGTGCCAAAGCCTCGGTCTTTGTCTGATAAATGTTTAACTTGCTGGATTTCATAAGGTCATAATTACCTACGATTGATGTATCTCTAAATCTTTACATCGGTGACCTAAGGTCAGGTTAATTTCCTGACCTCTTCATTAAAAGTGAATGGGGTTTTATACGAATGCTCCCAACTTAAAGAATATGCATTGGATCAGACCAATTATTTCAGAATCATGTTACTTTAGCTCATTCTTGATGAGTCAGGTGTAATTGATGCTCAGTGAGCTCCAAAGGTCATCTGAGGTAGTCTGAGGTCAGCGCACACAACAGTAGCACCAAGTCCCGGAGACTGCAGTAGCGCACACAACAGTAACACCAACGCCTGGAGACTGCAGTAGCGCACACAACAGCAACACCAACGCCTGGAGACTGCAGTAGCGCACACAACAGTATCACCAAGCGATGAAGACTGCAGAAGCGGACACAACAACAACACTAAACGATGGCGATAGCAATAACATACCACAAAAAAAGTCAAAATCACCATACTTGTTGTGCAATCTAGGACTGCAATACCATACAGTGACATTTAGTTAAAGGTACAGCCTAAAAAACATCATCCAATCAACGGATGATGCTTAACGAGGCGTGACGTCAGACTGTTAGGTCCCGTTGACAGTTGGAGTTGCTGTTTTCCCGTCCTGTAGTTGATAGAGGAGACTTGGGAGGAAAACTTCTGAAGTCGAAAACTCAAGACGCTATTTTGTATTCAATGATACATTTTTAAAAAAGTATAACCAGCTTTTTACCAATTGTGTAACCTAGGCATGACACCTGAGTCCATTTTCAGAATATACCTCACTTATGCTGACAACTTGCAGGCATTCTAGCTGCAGTATGGGACGGCATTTAGCCTACATCGCTATCTGGACCGATAAAAGGATGAGGTCATGACGGGAAAAAAACTCGGTGTCTGATTTTTGTCAATGGGCTTCAAAGGAAAGTAGTGTGGTAGTTTGTCGCATACTGCTTCCTGAACAAGCAATCATTATTTCACCACTTGGGCTTTGCTGCTTTACTACGATTTTTACGACTTTATAACTCAATTTAGAACTAAATAATTATAAGACCAGACTACTGATACGACATTAACGTTTTTGGATAAAAATGTTCATGGACGTCTATCGCACAAAACAAAACTTCTGAGAGCCATGGCTTTGGTCGGGCAGAACACTCACACGTCGACTTCCTCCTCGTTACCGAAAGACCTTGCGCCCTCTTGACATCCAGTCAACTGCATGCAACCTGTAGTGTCTATTTCCACCAGCTAGTCCCCCCATCCCCTCTACTCACACCGTTACACGCCACTCCATCTCTGTTAAAACCCCGCGTCCCATCAACTGCCAAGTGTTGTACGCACATCACAAAGCATCTGTCCGCGTGCCGTGCCTTCCACTTGAGCCTGCATTTCCTGCGTTATCCTCTAGCAGGCGAGGTGGGCTCTTTATGGGTTGGTCAGTAGTGGTGACAATTGCCTGCCGTGCGGGGCGTGAGGTCAGATCATACCGTTCCCGGACACTCCGCCTTGGAGGACAAGAGCGGGTCTGGCATGCTGACTGCCTGAGCTCTGACGCTGGTATACGCAGCTCTAGAACAGAGGTGTTAGCTTGGCCCGTTACGTCAAAATGTGAGTGCCTTCTCCAATGTGTCAGTACCCAACTCCAGACTGAGCAGTGTGCCATTGATGACTTCCTCTACTTAAAGACACTATTACCGCATACTGTACACCATGTGTGTAGATGGTCAGGTGCGCTATAGGTCATAGATCTGAGAGTCACGTGAAGAAGAGAGTCAGGTGCGGTCTAGAGAATTCAGGTCGAGTTAAGATAGGTCAGCGCTGTCAGTGAAGGCGCGGTCAGATGCGTCATTATAATGTATACCAGGTGCGGTCAGTTAAGTGAATAGAGCTTTCAGGCTGCGCCACAATGCGTCAAGATATACCATTCACAAAAAGCGCGCGTTACGAGTGTGTCCAGTCATGATGCGTCGATGCATCGTGGGTGATATGTCAGAGTGTGTCAGTGTATGATGGGTCAGAAGTGTGTATACTGTTTATGTCATAAAGATATTATGTTTCCAGATGTGTCAGTTCATATGGTCAGATAGGAATATGTATTATGGTCATATGGTCAGATGTTCTAGCCTAGTCATTTATGTCAGATGTGTATCAGTCATAAGTGACAGCTGGTCAGATGGTTGTTCTGCCGGATATGAGTAATTGTATTGCTTGTCATATCGGGAAGTCAGTATGAATCGTCGTCATAGTGGTCAGAGTTGTATATTGTCATTATGGTCAGATGTGTATTCATCAAATGTGTCTAGTCTCCATTTAATGATCATTGTCATTAATGTGGCAGTAGTTGTGTCGGTCTATAAAGGTTGCGCCATAAAAGATGTATGCGCGCTTCGTGTTGTGTGCTGTAGAGCGTCTTATAGGTTTGTTGTATAAATGCATGGGTCAGCCAGCAGCGTTGTAGGTAACTTATTACGATGGCGTTCAAAATTGTCTCATGTTGCCAGAGGCGTTGAGGGCGTCATGTGTAGCGCGCTAACGTTTTTGGGTTTGTTATTTTCGTTCGTGACGACGCTTTTACGCAGGGTTGCCTGCGCTGGTAGTGCAGTCAATAGTTGTGCGAAGTGGCTCTTTCAATTACGGTCTAGTGAGTGATGTTAGCGTGTCCCAGAGTTCCAGAACTTCCTCCGAATGTGTGAGTAATTAAAACATTTTCCGCGATTGCATTAGTTTCAATATGACCGCGCGGGATTTATTCATTTACAATATTGAAGGATAGGCTTAGTTCGTATTTTATGATCACAATAATGGGTGTCTGCGTACAGCCCCGTCTGATAAGTTATCTCTTCGTATGTGGGGTTGTTCATGTGCCCGCGATCCCCTTGTCAATATAGAGGCCCGGCACACGTCTGTGTTCGGATTCTGTGCAGTGTATGAAGTGGTGTCGGTCGTCATGAGTCATGACTCGTTCGGCCAGTGGTCGCCACCTGGTGTTTCGTTCTGTACAGTGGATAGATATGGTATCTGGTAATAAGGTAGACCGCGGCTACGAGGTCTGGTGCAGGTTACGGTTCTAGACACGTTTCAGTAGGATTATGTCCTGTATATAGTATCCACGCATAATCAGTCCTAGTTGTATTGGCGGTTAGTTTGTTCGAGAGTGCTGTTCCCTTGTTTTTCTGGTTGGGATTGAGTTGTCTGTTAATTATTGATCCTCGCGGTGTCACAGTTCTGTGTTGCTGTGTGTTCTGTGTGCAGTGAGTAGGTGTCCTGGGTAGAATTACGAAGCACGGCGACATTGTGTCTTGTGTCGTTCTGCATGGCAGTGATCAGGTGTCTGGTATATACTTGATCCGGCGGTCGGACGAGCTATGTGGTCCTCTGCGTTTGTCAGGGCCTTCTCGTGTGCATGTGGAATAGATGTCAATTGCCTGTACTAGACCTCCCGCTCTAGCACATTGTGCCTGTGATTCTGGATCTCTGTTGCAGTGAATAGGTTCGTCTGGTATATATTGCCCGGACTCTCAGTGCCGCGCCTGTGTTTCTGTTCGGGCGCAGTGAGATAGATGGTCTTGCCTGGTGAGTATTATAAGAGGCCAGCAACAATTCTCGTGATTGGATTCGTTTTCCGTGCAGGTAGAAGTTCAGTGGTGTCTGGTGAATAATCAGACCTTTATCGGCTGATCGTGCCGGTGTTTAAGGATGTCTGTGCAGTGTATACGCTGTCTGGGTATTATAGATGTATCGATGTGTCCAGTGTCGTGTTCGTTGCGGTCTGCTCGGTGACAGTGATGAGGTGTCTGGTTATATTAGATTCCGGATCGGATACCAGATCAGTCTGTTTGTTCGGTGTTCTGGTGCTAGTTTGATAGTTATGCTTGGATATTTATAAGCCTTATCCATATAATCGAGCGGTCAACAGTACCGACGGTTCTATATTTGTGTCATAAGGTTGTCTGCGTAGAGAGCAGATTGAATGTAGAATCGTTCTCGGCCCGAGAGTTTTCTCATATATTCGGTTTAATGGTAGGCACTAGTGTAATTGTGTGTTGTGTAGTGATCGTACGAGTCTCCGGCACAGTGTCTTGTGTTTCTTGTTCTGGTGCATGTGATGGTTCTGGGTTATATAACTCCCATTTGGCATTCAAGCGTGTATGGGTGTCGGCCTTCTGTGGGCAGTATAGGATGTAATCTATGGTAGATGTGGTAGAGTCCCCGGCGACGAGTCTCATGTGTTTCGGGTTCTTGTGGCAAGTGACGTAGTGTGCTCTGGTGATACTAGACGATCTGGTATTATCGTCGTTTCTGTTCTGTAGCAGTAGATAGGTTGTCCTGGTTATATAGACCCCCTGCTGCGCTCCTCGCCACGCGGTCCTGCGTTCTTATCGAGTGCTGTGCCTGATGCAGTGATAGGTTGGTCTGTGGTATAATTATGTTGTAGATAGACCTACAGGCACCTATGTCTCTAGTGCATCGTATGTTCTTGCGGCGGATTGTGATAGGTTGTTCATGAGATGACAGACGTGTGTTGGGTATAGTCGGTTCTCGGGTACAATAGTGAAGCACCGCAGGCAGCTTGATAGTTCGTGTGTTCTGTGAGTCTTGCAGTGAATAGTGTTTCTGGTTATATGTATGTAGCCCGGGCGGTAATGCACTGAGTCGTTTGCTGGTCGGCGTGTTGGGTGGCAATTTTGTTCTGATTTCTGGTTAGTGCTGAGCCTGTATCAGTCTTGTTTCGGGTATCTGTGGCAGGTATTATGATGTACTGGTTATTATTAGACTTTCGGCTGCGTCGGATAGGTTACACGTGTGGTTCGGCTTTCTGCGCAGTGATAGACTTCCTGGTATAGTAGTATATCTCCCCGAGTTCTCTATTAGAAAGGGGGTCCACAGTCTTGATGTTCGGATCTGTGCGAAAGTGTTAAGTGTGTTCTTTGGATAAGTATAGTAAGACCGTGCGCCCAAGAACAGCGTCCTGTGGTATCGGTTGACTGTTGCAGTGATAGGTTGGTCTGGTATAGTAGGACCGCATCGGCACATGGCTGTGTTGGCATTCTATGATTGCAGGTGAATTAGCGATGGTATGGGTATATAGAACCTCAGGCACGATGACTCCAGAGGTGTGTTCGGTGCTATCTGGCTGCAAGGAAGCGTTGATGGTTGCTAGGTTAGGTTAGTAGAGACCCTCCTGGGCTACAGCTCTTTGTTTCGGTTTCTGTGCTAGTGATTTAGGGTTTGGTATACTTTATGACCGGGCACTTAGTTCGTGTTAGGTTTCCTGTGGCAGTGATAGTGTCTATCGGTTATATTAGACCTTGTGTCGACACAAGAGTCTGAGTTCGGTTCGGGTCAAGTGATTATAGGTGTCGTATATTAACCCGGCACAGTTCCCCGCTGTGTTGAGTATCTGTGCTCAGTTTGATAGGTTGTCTTGGGGGTATATAGAGTTCTCGCTGACTAGTCTGGTGTTTCGGTGTTGCGTGGCATTGTTGATAAGTCTTCATTGGTTATTTATTTGACCTCTATGGCATCAGTGTGCTGTGTGCTCTGAGGTTTCCTTGAGTGTCAGTGAAGATTGCTGCTTTGAGTAATATGAACCTCGCTACCTAGTTCTGGTGTGTCGTTCTGTGTGTCAGGTGGATTATTGATGTCTGTGAGGTATTATTAGATCCCGTTTTTGGTGGTTCTTCGGTTGCACTAGTCTTGTGTTTTTCGTGTTTCTACGTGCAGTGATTAGGTGTGATACTATGATTCTCGTTCCGTCACTAGTCTGTTTTCGGTGTCTGTGCTAGTGATATGATTTGTCTGGTATATTAGACTATATTTTTTCGTGCAGATCAGTCTGGGTGTCGGTTCTGCGTGACATGTGATAGGTGTCTGGTTGATATTAATGCTGGCGCACATGTTCTGGGTGTTCGTTCATGAGTTGCGTGATGAGGTGTGTCGCGTTATATATGTAGATCCGGCAGTGTCTTGTGTGTCGGTTTCTGTGCAGTGAGAATTATGTCTGGGTATTATTATAGAACCCGGGCACAATTCTGTGTTCGGTTTCTGTGCAGGTGATAGTGTATGTCTGGTAGTTATTAGTCGTCCGGCACCTCTCATGCCTGTTTCGGTTACTGGTGCAGTCGATAGGGTCTTGGTAGGTAGTTATGACCTTCGGTCATGCATGTCACTGTTTCTGGCTTTTCTGGCAGTGAATTAGGTGTCTGGTTATAATATGAGTCGCGCGACGAGGTTCTGGTGTTGCGGTTCTGTGCAGATGATAGGTGTCAGGTGGGTATATATTATATTCGAACCCGATGCAGATCAGATCTGTTGTGACGTTCTGTGCAAGTGATATATCAGGTTGTTCTGGGTAATAATAGACTCCTGGCTACAAAGTACTGTGTTTCGTGTTCTCGTGCAGTGATATAGGTGTCTGGTATATTAACCCGGTCACGGAGAGTCTGTGTGTTCGTGTCGTGCAGTGAGTATGTGTTGTTTTGCCTTGGTATAGGTGGGTAGACCGCGGGCACAGTTTGTTTGTTCGGTTTGCGTGTGCAGGGTCGGGATAGAGTTGCGTCGGTATAGAATGCTTAATTGACCTGCGGTCACAGTAATCTGTGTCGAGTTTCTGTGCAGTGATTATATTATGAATCTGAGTATATAAGCTACACCCCGCAATGCAGTCGTGTGTTTCGAGGTTTCTGTGCATGATAAGGTATGTGTAATTAGATACGCTCTCGGCAGCATGTCTGTGTTGCTTCTGTGCAGTGATAGGCTCTTATATGGTAATTGGTATGACCTCCTGGCACTTCTATGCTGTGTGTTTCGGTCTGTTGCAGTGATTATGTATTCTGGTATTATTTGTTACCCGGCATATGTCTGGTCTTTCGGTTGCCTTGCAGTTGATATGATTGTCGGTATGTGACGCGTTGACTACAGCGGCAACACGAGCGTGTGTTCTTGGTATCGTGGCAGTATATTCGGGTAGTCTGGTATATATTCATTACGAAACACCTGGACGTTCTGTGCTCTCGTTCTTTGCGAGTGATTAGGTGTATCTGCTATAGTAGACCTCCGGCTGATCAGTCTGTGTTTCGGTTCTGTGCAGTGATGAGGGTGATGCTGTGTATTAGATTTAGATGCCACTTAGTCTTGTGTTTCGGATGTCTGTGGCAGTGAATTCACAGATGTTCTGGTGTATACATAGAACCGTTGCACAGTCTTTGTTCGGCTTCCGTGTGCAGTGATAGGTGTGCGTATATGAACCCGGTCTACGAGTCTTGTTCGGTTCTGTGCATGGATAGGTTCTGGTGAATATAGATCTCGGGCAGTCTTGTGTTCTGGGCGGTTCTGGGTGCAGTGCTATAGGGTCGGTCTTGGTAATAGATCCCCACAGGTGCTGTGTTCGGTTCTGTTGCTTGTTGATATAGGTGTCTCTCGGTATTATGCGTAGACCCTGTGGCACAGTGCTATGTGTTCGGTTTTTTGTGGTCAGTGATTAGTGTCTGGTGATATATAGTCGGCCACCAAGTCCTCGTTGTTCGGCCGATCTGTGTGGCATTGTGTCAGAAGCGTGTATGGTATAAATATAAGACGGCTCACAGAGTCTGTGTTCGGTTGTTGTCTGTGCAGTGATAGGTGTCTGGTATAATTGGTATGACCTTCGGTGCACACGATCCGCGGTGTAATTCGTGTTCTAGTGACAGTTGGATGAGGTGTACTGGTATAACTAAGATGCCGCACAGTCTGTGTTCGGTTCTGTGCATGTGATTAGGTGTCTGGTATTATAGACCCCGGCACGAGTGGCCTCGAATTCGTTGTCTCGGCAGTGATAGATTCTGGTTTACGTTTTTATGACCTCGGCGAAGAGTCTGCTTGTTCGGTCTTCTGTTGCAGTGATGTGTCCTGGTATTAAGACCCGGCATCAGTCTGGGTGTTCGGTTCTGTATGAGTGATAGATTGCCATGGTATATGCTATAGACCGCGTGCTATCAGTCGTTGGGGTTCGTTCTGCGCAGGTGAAAGATGTCTTGGGTATTATAGACCCGCGATCTCTGTGTTTCGGTCTGTGAGTGATGTTTAAGGTGTGCTGGTATATATGTACCCGCACAGGGTCCTGCCGTGTTGTCCGGATCTGTGAGTGATAGTGTCTGGAGAGAGTCAACCGGTCACAAGTCGGTGTTTCTGGTTCTCTGTGCAGTGATTAGGTTGTCTGGTATATGGTAGAGCTCTCTGAGCACAAGGTCTGGTGCTCGTTCTTGTCAGTTTGTAGGTGTCTGGTATATTAGAACCTCCGGTCATCAGTCTCCCTGTGTTGCGGTTCTTGTAGTGATTAGGTGTCGTGCGGAGTTGAGAGATTGGAACCTTGATTACGTGCACTAGTTTCGGTGTGTTACAGGTCTCTAGTGCTAGTGAAGTGTTTCTGGTATATAGCCGCGGCACAAGTCTGTTTGTCGTTCCCTGTGCAGTGTGGGGGGAAATAAAAAAAAAAGATGTGTTAGATGTCTTGGTATAGAGTTAAGACCGCGGTCACACGCGTTATGTTCTGTGTGTCGGGTTCTGCTGTTTCTTAGTGGATTAGATGTCTGGTAGTCACTAGACCGGCACAGTCGCGTTCTGGTTTTTGCTGTGCAGTGAAGGTGTTCTGGTATAACTAAGAAGCCCGCACGCGTGCTGTCGTTCGTTCTGCGTGGAGTGAGTATGTCTGGTTATTATTCAATAGATCTCGGCACCAGTCTTTGTGTCGTGTTTTTTTTTGGTGCCTTTTGTCTGTTGGCATGTGAAAGGTGTGGTATTATAGAGCTTCGCACAGTGTTAGGTTCTGTCAGTGATAGGTGTCTTGTGTATATTAAGAGCCGGCACAGTTTTCTTGTGTTCGGCTTCTGGTGTCAGAAGATAACGGATGTCTCTTATATGTAGGACCGTCCGCCAGGGTCCCTGTGTTCGGTTCTGTTGCAGTTGGGTAGATGTGCTGGTAGATATATGTACCCGGTCAAGTCCTCGCCTGTTCGTTTGTTGCGTGATTAGGTGTCTGGTCTATGTAAGTACATAACCCGGCGTCCTGTGGTTCTGGTTCTGTCAGTGAATAGGATTCTGGTATATAGACCGGCAGTCATTGTGTTCGTCTTCTCGCAGTGAGGTCAGGTGCTGCTTGGTATGATTAGATCCTCGGCAACATCGTTTCGTGTTGTGCAGTGATAGGTGTCTGGTATATAGACCCGCACAGTCTGTGTTCGGTTCTGAGCAGTGATAGGTGCCTGAGCCAGAGTTTCATCAGACGGGGTCGGTTTTGTGGTCGGTAGCGAANTCCGTGGCCGCGTCAGGCCGGCTCGTATTTCGGAGCGGCGCGGCGCGCCATCAAATCTGTCACGGCGGCCTGCCCACGCATCCGACCCTGCCCCGTCCCGCCCGGCCCGACCCGCCCAGATCGGCTGCATTTCCATAACACGGCCTCAGCCGCACAGACTGGGTAACGCGGGTGTATTTCAGGGCCGCTGTGGTGTAACTGCACGGCCCGCACGCATACCAGAGGTCACTCGGGCCACCTCTCCGGCCCGAGCCGCTACTCCCCGCCGGGTGGCCGGCGCCGCTGGCGGCCGGACCCATCAGTCGCCTGTCCGCTCCGGCTGCGGCGTCCTCCGCTCCAGGCCCGCCCAGGGCTCAGACTGCCACTGAGTCACGGCCGCGCACGTCACCAGCTTACGGTGCTCCCCTGCACGTGCCTCGTCTCTCTGGGTGGTCAGCCGTCACTCGGAGGCGAAATTACCGCGTGTGGCTGACCAAAAAGGTCATCGCTGGACCTCTTGAAAGTCAGAAAAGCACGGCTATTGCCAGCCTTAATCTGCTCGGCTCGTCAATTATTTGTGTTGGTCCGTGTCGGCCTTCCAACGAACTAGATCACGTAGGTTGTGGGTTTTCGAGATGGCAGTTTCTTTAAAAAAGTGACAGACCCCAGGTTAACGACCCCAGGTCAAACCTCGTCAGCCAGCCGGGTCGTCAATGTATGGTGCCGCGCTCAGACGTCCAGCATCTGCCGCCTGTGGTCAGCGTAAGATGGCAGCTCCATCCGACGGCCGACCCCAGGTCAAACCTCAGCCGCCCCGCACCTCAGGATGGCTGAGCTCAGCCTGGCCCGACCCTCGGTCGTCCGACATCTGCCTCTTGTGGTCAGCGTAAGATGGCAGCTCCATCCGACCCCAGGTCAAACCTCAGCCAGCCTGCCATAAGAGCCCGACATGGCGCTCTCGGCCGACTCGTGCGACATCTGCTGCCTGTGGTCAGTGTATCTGCACGATCGGCCGGTGGCGGGCAGCGGTCAGTAACGGGACCGGGCGGTGTGCCGCGGCTGCTGCATCTCCTCCTCCCTCTGCTGCTGGCGTGGTCTGCACCCGTCCCTGCCGCACACCGCTGCTGCTCGCTGACCGTGCCCCGCGGCTGGGACGGTTACCGCCGGCCACCGCCGCACCGCCGCACCGCCGCACCGCCGCCGCCGCCCGGAGCACGGGGCACGGAGCACGGAGCACGGGATAATTTCAGCCGACAGTCTGGAGTAATTGCAGCGCTGAACAGTGACCCACCGCTGAGACAGGGCGGCACCGCCTCTGACCACGCAAGATGGCTGAGACAGATTGCGTCTGCGACTGCGAGGTTTGATGTATCGGAGCAATTCAGTCGTCCCAGTTAGCTCCGGGAAGTCGAGCATTCTGTACTTGATTCAGATTTATTAGCAGGAAGTGATGCGAGCGAGCGACTGGGTGGGCGTGATTGCACAATTTCCTGCAGCTAATTCAAAGGTCGTGCTCTGAAATCGAGGGACGCATGCGCTGCCAGTCGGAGAGAGGGGTCATGTATATCGTAGTAGTGCTCCCTCCTTTGAGGCCACGTAATGAGCCCACAGTCCACACGTGACGTAAATCAAAGCTCCCACACACGCCACTGAGCTGGTCATGAGAAAGCAGTGGTACTAGTCATGCAGGGCTGGTGCCAGGCCGCTGAAGCAAGGTCAGCCCCACCCCACTCAGACGGCAATCGCCGTTTAATTCATCGGGGGATCACATCCGCTTGAAGAACGGATCAACCGGGAGCGTTGAATGAATGCGTCAACCTAGCCATTACGACACATCCTGACAGAGCCAGCGAACTTGAAGAGCAGAGCTTGGCGCTCCACACAGCATGAAGCAACCAGGCCCGATTGCTCTTTATTTACTCGGCCTGTACACGTGTTTCGCCGTGGCTGGCCCTATCCGTCGGCGTTTCTCCGCCACCTGGTGCGGCGTCTGTAACTACATGCAGAGCGCTTTCATAGGCAATAGGCCTGCCACACTGAATACCGTTTGCCAATGCATGGGGCCACCTGGCTCCCTTCACATCACACTGCCCGAACACGGAGAACAGGACAGTCCTGTGCAAGGCCAACATCTGTATCAGGGCTCCGGGAAAACATTTCAGCAATACTCAACATTCAGCAGTGTCACTATGCAACATATGCAGCTGAGCCACGCGTTAGGTGTCACTGCCTTCCCATTGTTCTTCCCTCATTTTGCCTCTCTTCAGCATTTGCGAGCGCAGCAGATGCTTTGAACCGACGCTAAATCGAACCCACGCGCAATTTTCTCACCGCGTAGGCGGATTGAATAGATACCGTGCGTGACGTCATCTATTCAATTCGCCGCGTGAAGTCATCAGCTGTGACTCGATCCGTCTCTCGGCCCGTCTCTGCCGGCCGCCCTCGCGGCGCCACTCATCAGCTCCGCGCGACGCACGTGCGTGTGTTTGTGGCGCCGCATGTCCTCCGGCGCTGCAGAGGTGGCGACTGGCGAGGCGGCGAGGTCAGCACGCCGCCCGGACAAGGTCACTGTGCCGGGACGTGGGTAGCAGACGCAGGAGAGGCACAGCGGGACTTCCGCCAGGCTCAGAGGACGACTGAACGCTGTGAGACGTCTGTTTGCCCGCCTGCCTTCTCCAGGGCTGACCGCTGGCCTTCGCCGCCTTCGCCCGTCGCCGGTGATGCAAGCGGAATAAGAAGACAATGGGACAACATTTTACGACACAAATAGACATATCTCGGCGTTCAGTCACGCACGCAGCGTCAGCGTCGGTCAGTACCGCGAGGTTCCTGAACCGGCAATCATCGGTCTGATGAGTCTGACCTGACCCCTGTCGGCGGCCGGCGGCCGGTGGTGGACGGCCATCGGGAGCGGAGCCGTCCGGGACGTTCTGACCCCGATCATCTCTGGTGAAGTCCAGGGAGGGAGGCCGCCACGTCACTCTCCGGGTATCATTCCCACCGCGCAGAGCGACCGATGGCGTGACCGGCTGAGAGGTCCCGGATAACGCCGCGGAACACGAGCCGTTCTCACGGAGGGCGGCCGCCGCTGCCCGCTGGCCAGCCGGCGCTGACTGGGTTAGCGGGTGGACCGCTGCAGGGCTGCGTTTCCCTCATCCGGTGCTGGACAGACCACACGACACCGCAGGGCGCTCGAACGGAGCGGCGTAATAACCAGCCAAGTCGGGCCGATCGGGCCCACGCGCAGATGGTGCGAGATAGCCCGTGGGCGGGGCACCTCGGCCGCGACCTAATGCGTCACAATTATAACGCAACAGTGAGCGTCGTGCGCCGCGTTTGACGCAGTGCCACAGGCTGGCGCAGCTCGGCGGGCAGGAGGAGGCGGGGCGGCGGGGCGGACGGACGGCGGAGCCGGTGGTGCCCGGTGCGTTACGTCAGAACAGACAGTCGCTCCACACCGCCATCCATCAGCATTCGACGCCCGTCGACGAGCCGATCGCTTCAATGCCAGCCAAGGTCGCCGGCGACGGGTTCGATTCGAGTCGCGGCGGGGAACGAGGCGCGAGACGCGTGTTGAAACTATCCGTGCACGTCTCGTCTCTCGTCCCGTACGAGCACCGAGGGAACACTTCCGTCGGGAAATGCGCTGCTCCACGGGGCGCCTCCGAGTGTCGAGTGGATAGGGTCTCGAGATAGACGCTGGCATAGCACGTCGATCGCGGCTGGTGCGAGACGTCGCATCAGATGAGCGTCGACAACTCGACAGTCGCGGCGCACCTCATGCATTTATGCATCTCGAGTGACGGCAGCCTGCTGGAATGCCGGTGAAGCGGCGATGTCCGCCGTCCGCGATGTTGTCTGTGTCTACCTGCCGGGCAGGACAATGCGAGTGTCGCGAGGGTCGCCCAGGTCCCGCCGCGCAGTGCCGAGAGCCTCGCCTGGGTCACCGCTCACTGTGTGGATCGCGGGCCGACAGTCCGCTCGACCGTGGTCCGGGAGAGCCACGCGCGGCTGTTGGAGAAGCTGTTTGTTTGTGCGGCTGTTTCGTTAACCGCAAACGACTTATCGGCCAGACATAGCGAGGAGACGCCTGTTTTGGATGCGGCGGGAAACCAATTTCGCGACCACCGCCTTCTCAAATAAGGCGCCGGAGGTGGCTGAATATTCATTGAATCATCGGCAATTACTGGCGCGTCAATCCATCGCCGCATCGACAAACAGTCCCAGGACGCTTCTAGAGCTGGTACACTTCACGAGGTAACGCATAGTTTCGACTAGCAGTCCAGTCCATTCGCAGACAATCCTAACAACCCCATACAATTTCAGACAATCCAAAGTATCATTTCTGAGTAATTTTTGACGTCTCTAACTGTTGCGTGTCAGGCATGCAAAGCTGTTGTACCCCGGGTCAAATCGAGTTCACGCATTTCAGAGTCATGTCGAAGTTGCGTCGGGGTCTTTTAGGGGTCATATCGGGGTCATATCGGGGTCATATCGGGGTCATGTCGGGGTTATGTCGGGGTCATGTCGGGGTCATGTCGGACACTAGTGTCGTGTCGCGCCCCGCCGACCCGACCCTCTCTGTCGTTTGTAGCCCGAGTTACAGAACCTATCACTCCTCGCCCATCGATTTCTCTCGTCCAGGCGATGGGCTGCTGTAAGCTCTGAAATAGATCCTCCTCACGACCTCCTCACGACCTCCTCACGGCCGGATCACGACCAAATCGCGACGCAGGGCTCACGCGTGACAGCTCCTCCCAGACGTGCAGCCAATCTGCATACCGGTAGAGTACACGTCACATTGCTCATCGTTCCGGACCCGTTACAATTCCGCGGTTCGTCGCAATGTCTGCGTCCTACTCACTGCGTATAGTCCATTCCATATTCCGTCTGCTGTTGCTCATACTCGCTGCTTTTTACCACGAACAAAAAACTTCCTCCAGCCGAAAGTTGATCGTAAGCGGCCACAACCGTCCTGGAAACGTATTCCGTCTGCTGTTGCTCATACTTGCTACTTTTTACCACGAACAAGAAACTTCCATCATCCGAAAGTTGATCGTAAGCGGCCATAACCGTCCTGGAAACGTCTTGCGTCTCTCCAGCTGGCCGGTTGACCATTGTTCACAGCAAATAGTGCCCGGAGGTAGCGAGACAATACGCTATCAACTGCTCGCCGCGGCGGTACAAAGCGCTGTAAGTCGTCCGCGGGCACGGCGCGGCGTAGTGCGTCCGGCGGGGGTACTGGATACCGCATCACGACGTCGACCGGAACACGACACTGGCAGAGATCGCGCACTTCCTCGCGGCCGCAGGCACCGCGCGTGACCGGCGGTGGGAAAATCCCACCGGAAGGGTAGTCACTTCGGTCGAGCCGTGCGACGCTTCTAGTGATCCTTAGAGAGCGGAACGTCGCCCGGCGGGGAGCGAGATAAGATGTTGGCGATGCAACTGTGTTGGAAAGTTAACAGGAAGAAATGTCGTGAAAGCACACGAACTTGAGCATACATGTGATGCAAATGAGGAGTTTTTTTTCGTTACCACAGGTAAACAATGTACCGTTTGCTGACTCACAAATATGGTGTGCTGCACGATGCATCGTGTCGTGTAGGCGGTGACTGTGACGGTTGTGACATCGTTCTTACGTGGTGTTCCGTCGATTGGCTGAAGATCCAAAAATAGCCCAAGTCGATGTTCTTTGTGAGGGACGTTTGGAATTCTTTGCACAGGGCACTGCTTAATCACGAAGTTACACGTCATCTCGAATAAAAGGGATGGGCCATAATGCAAGATGTTCATTAAACCTACCTGATACCTTCATTTGTTAATTAAAACATTGAGAGTCTGAGACACTGTAAATAAAGACGTCATAAAACTACGACAAAATATTAAAACGCACAAGTTCTTGCGTTTTTAAACAGAAACTAACAATTGCTTTCACAAAATTGCAAGCTAATGTGACACGAACCTTCCAGAGCCAACATATATCACCATTCCCTTCAACTTAGGCACGAAGAAAACATGAAAACATGAAACGAAAACATGCAACCTTGCGTGACACCATATAATGGGCTCGAACTAGACACGATTGCTATGAAGTAGTTAGCAGAAGGTATCCGCTTATACTTCGATCACCGACATCGTGTCCGGCTGTCTGGCATGTCAAACACACGCGGCTCACTCAAAGGTAACACTATCTTGATGTTATCAAGTTAATGAACTAGGTACTACTACGGCCATCTGGCGTAGATAAGAAACAGCTACGAAGATGACCTCATTTTTTCATTATGCTCCGTTGATGAATAGCCGCAACAGCGCACGACCAGCAAGATTGCTGTTAATTTACGCATAGCTCGAGATATGTGCGTCCATAAGGACAGAAAGTCTGTGTTTTGGTTCTGAACAGGATTTTATCGTCCATATTTTTTTGCCGGCAGTAGAGCGCCGATGTGGGCCAGGGAGGGCACTCCCATCTTCCGGCGCTAATAACCAGCAATCGCTCAGTAAACCGACATACCTGCCGAGAGATGTCGGTAAACAGGCAGGGGCGCAGCCGCCCGCCGCAGAAGCCTGCGTCTCCCTTCCTTGGGGCGAAGGTAAATAGGAAATTAGCGGCCGACCAGCGGTCCGAGCCCTCCACATTCCTCAGCGCCGAGAGGAACGCGCCGTCTGCTATCCCAGCGTCTGGCGACAAAATGAGGCTCCGACCAGCCGAACAGTCCAATCACGGGCTTCCCACGACCTGCGGGGCGCCGCCAGGCGTGACACGAGTTACTCCGGACACAGTCGGACCTGCGGCACCGCACCGCGTTCTCAGCTGGGCGAGCGAGGCTGGCGCTGGCCAAGCAGTGGCGGCTGGACCAAACGCAGCCAATCCGGCCGAAGGACAGGGCGTGAGTCCGCCCAGGACCAGTCCGCCGGGAGCAGTGAAGGGACCTGGCCAGGTCGCCGCCCCCGCCCCGTCCCCGCCGGCGCCCCGCCGTCCTGAGCGACACCTCAGCGTGGCGCTGTTGGCTCCTCAGCGGGCGGCCGGTGCGCTGCCGAGCGGACCTGCTTTCGTTCCGCCGCCTCCCCTGCCGCGGCGGGACCGGGGTGGAAAGTGGGCCGAGTCAGACCCACTGAGTCAGACCCCGGACAGGTGCCAGGACGGGGACGGGATGGGACCTACTGACTTCATCAATTTCTGTCGGAATTGGAGACGATCCTGAACACGCATGGATGCCATTCATGGGTAGCAGGATTCCAGAAAGGTTTCTAGCCCGAGACATTCCAGTCGCAAAGCGAGCGTGCTATCCACCACGTCACGACCGTTCCATCCAAGAACACGCTACCGCTGCCATTCCTCACCACCTCCTCACCCCTTCGGTGTCCGTCCGCCGTTCCCAGAACACAAATCAGACCGTTTTTACTCTGCGACGGGCGGACCCGGCCGTCGAAAGCCGTATTTATACGTACCGCCACCCGGCCGCCGAACTCGTACAAGACAGGAGGCGGTTAGAAACCCGTCCGGCGGGTCGCCGCCGTGACCCCGGTGACCTGACCAGGTGCGCGAGACAGTGCTCAGCCAATTAACAGCATTAACACTGCCGACACTGCACACCGGTCAGGACATAATTACAGTGCCGATTATCCTCTGATAATCATCACCGAGCGGTAATGGGAAGGTGGCCGGGCTGTGCGGGCCGCGGCTCCGGCGGGGTCGGGGTGAGTGAGGATGCGACCGACTCTCCCTGCCTGGAGCGTGACTCTTCCAGTCGTGACCCACGGCCAGGACAGCAGCCCGGTCGTGACCCACGGCCAGGCCAGCAGCGGTATGATCACGGTGACGTCCTGGTGCCGGCACCTCGACCGGGCGAGACGGGACTTAGGTCCGGGTTGGTCTGATCTGAGGGAGGCTGTTTCGTGGATCAGGGGGCTGTTCAGTGGACCAGGGAGGCTGTTCAGTGGATCAGGGAGGGTGCTTCCGTGGATCCGGGAGGGTATTCAGTGGATCAGGGATCAGGGAGGTTGTTAAGTGGATCAGGGAGGCTGCTCCGTGGATCCGGGAGGGTATTCAGTGGATCAGTGAGCCGGGACCGGGGTCGGTCAGGTGCTGATGAGGGTGCTCCTGCTTGTTGGCGCGATCCATCAGCCTGGCCGAGTGGTGGTGCCGGCCGGGCCGGCTCAGTGGCAGCCGAGCGGGGCAGGCATCTGCCGCCGCCGCCGCCGCCGCCGCCGTGTGTCGGTAGATATGATCGACAGGCCCGCGGCCGGGCTCAGGGTGGCTCAAGTGGCGCACGAGAGGTGCGTAGGAGGCCGGGACGATTGGGAGGAGATTCCGCAGATAGCGCTGACCGAACTGAGGATTTTGAATCGAAACCGAGAGGTTTAGACTAGGCACACACTTGAAACAGAGTGGAGAGAAAACATGGAAGAAGATGGAATCGATTGGGAGGCAATAAACTGCTTCCAGACAGGAATGATAGAAAATTATACAACTGCTTCCAGACAGGAATGATAGAAAATTATACATCTTACATATCCAACAATATTAGGTATGTATATGGATTTGGTTATGTGCATACGTTATCAATCAACAGCTTTTTATGGTAAGCTTACCTGTTTGGTAACTGGTCCAATCAATCAATGCAAATCGTTTTAAGAATTGTAGTGTCTCGTGAACGTCACCCTCCCAGAGTTCCGCAACATTTGAATGATGGAAGACACACAAGGGAGATTTCTTAACAGTTGGTCACTTGTTTGCTTGAAAACTCACCGGACCTGCCCATTATTGCGCAGTCGCCCGTCATTTGTCATGTTCATGGATCCTTCCTTTGCCCCGCGCGATCCATGAACAAAGCGGCTTAAAAAGAGCGCCCAAGTGACCAAACAACTGGCCCGTTTTCGGGTCTATTGTCGGGCCGGCAGCACAACTCTCTTTCACCATCGCCTCGCCGTGACTCATCACTTCAGTAATCACCGGCCGGTCCAGGGTCGGAGTATAGGACCACAGGTGAAACCGCGCCCGGCCACCCCGGCCCGCCCGGCTGAGAATGGAGAGCTCAGAGAGGTAACGAGCCTCCCATTCAGCGCCGTCGTGCGCGTCTGAACAGACCTCTTCCTGAATGGGTGTTAAGTTAGTCTGTGGACGAGGAGAGGAGTGAGTGTCACGAACCCGGCGATTGGCACCAATGACGGAATAATGCCGTGATGACTGGGACTGCAGACACACTGACAGGAATGGCAGACCTACTGACAGGAATGGCAGACCTATACTGACAGGAATGAAAGGCCTGCTGTCAAGAAGGAAAGGCCTACCAGGTCGGAGAGATTAGAGCTTTCAGGTCAAAATTGAAAAGGATGATTTTTAGGCCATCATTGGGCGCTGGGCGGTGATGAAGGGCTTTTCAGGCCACCGACATAGCGGATTACTGAGGTGCGATCACGTCACCCCTAGATCGGGCCACTGAGGTCAGATCACTCGGGTCACTGAGGTCAGGTCACTGGCGGTGGCGACTGGGTATTATGTGCGGTCAGCTCGCCGCCAGAGGAGGAAGACGGCCACTTGACTGTGACCGGAATGGGGTCAATGGCGCTGACAGAGAGTTAAGTGTTTGTTTAACGATTGGGATCGGACGCCGCTCAGATGAGATGTGACCTGCGATGACGACAAATGTCAGACAGCTAAGATTGGGATTATCATTTGGTAAATGGTCATTCACAGTCACGCTGCGCTGGTGACAAGCCAGACTGGCAGGGCAGTGAGAGCGCGCCGCATACGTTTAGTGTCTGCAGGTAGATGTCACGATGGCTGTTTCAGATCAGACGTCTCATGGTATCGGAACGAACGCACACCTACAGACACGCGCCAGCTTCACTCCTGAATGGGCTTGATTAGAGTCTGGGTTAGTCGTGAGCAATGTTAGCTATCAACGGTAGGTCACTGAAAATCACTTATCAAAGTGTCGGAACAATTCCATCAAGCCATGAATAATAGCTTCAACTCACGAAAGGATGTCTCATGAGTTTCAGCAGTGGCTTTTCCTGTGAAGAGCGCAGTGAGCAGGAAAGTGACGAAGCTTTCACAATAAATAAGGAATGCAGAATGCATAAATGAAAAGAATGCAGTTAATTTACGACATAAAGATCGCCCACGTTATCAAATACGGTCTGCAGTATACAGAGACCAATGACGTAAGATGGTGACGGTGCGACCGTTTAATGGACATCATTCTCATTAATGGGTGCGCCATAACCATTTGAGTGGGATGGCTATGGCGTTTGTTTCCCTAACTGGGGCACGGCAGAGTCGTAGTAAGGTATGAACAAAAGGTGTGCGTGGGCCCGGCCAGGAGCGAGCCGGCCGGTCCTCCAGAAGCGGCCCTGCTGGTCCCCCTCGAGTCAGGCGCTACAGAAGGCTCCATCAGGCCACCGCACCGCTTCAAAGACTGGCCCAACATGACACGACTCATCGGTCTGGATCAACGGTTGATCCGAAGTCGAAGCAGATGTTCTTTTCACCAAACGTCACATCATAGCGTCTGTATCCCCGAGAAAGACGCGAGAACCAAAGATGTTTACCGGCCGGCGATCGAACTTGTACGGCAAAGCACGTCAGCCGTCACAGGTGTCAGAGTACCTCAGCAAATCAGAGAACTATCGACTCAGCAAACCAGCGTAACATCGCCTCCGACACCATAACAGGCCACCTGGGTGACGTCTGAGATTACCTTCGCACCAGTTTTGTAATCCTCCAGTGCTGAAAACCTCCAGAGATGTTGGTCAACCACCGAGACCGAGTATAGCCAATCATAATCGCACCGATCACAGCCTCAGGACCATTTCGTCCCCCCATCGGTCTCCGTGCCGAGTGCGCTGCGAGCGGCGCCACACGGCCGGGTCGCCGCCGGGACGGAAACGGTATCTATCTCCGGGGCGACGTGGTATCCATATGCATCGGGGCCGGGCAGCGGACCCAGATCGGGGTCAGAGGTGCGCAGAGAGCACCGGCCGGGAGGGGAGGGGAGGCGGCCAGACCAATCAGCCGGGCGACGCAGGTGACACACCAATCTGCATACTGCGCCTGCGAGCTGAGCTGTCTCGGAAACCACGAACGCGCCGGGACAGTCGGTGCCGCCGGGATGGCAATCGGAGGCGGGATGTGAGATTCCAGGTCCGGTGTGGGTGAGAGGAGCGGTTGTGATGAAGAGGAGGTAATGACAGAGATGGGGAGGCGGATGGGAAGGGGTTGATTGGGCATCTGGTCATGGTTGGACGAGAGATGAAACGGCATTGGCTGTCTGTGGCATGGAGAAAAGGAGACAGGGGTGATGGAATATAAAGACAACTTGGCGAGAGGCAAGTCATGTATGGATAGAATCGGGAGGAGGCAGCGAGTCGCGGGTTAATTAATGGTCAAACACGTCGGATATTATTGGCTATGTGTGATAAAGTTTCCGAGGATACACATAACACACCTTATCACAGAGACTTTGAAGTGATATTATCAGGGAAAGCCTTCTCATGGTGTATATGGAAACGAGTAGAAAGCGGGAGGATAACAAAAGGCGTGATGGATGCTGATAGAAAGTGTGACCGCTGGGATAACGGCCACGGATGACGTGAAGCGGGAGGCGGCAAGCAGCTGACAGAAGGGGGAAAGGTCACCGGAAACTTGTCAGCGGATACTGGCTCGCGAGTAACTTATGACCAGGTTGAGCTAAGAGTAGGCGGGCGAAATGATTTAATTATTTCACGCATATGATCAACATAGCTTAATTGATAGATTCATAATGGTCTGTATTGTTTGGATAGGCATCGAAGATGCAAATATTGACGAAAATAGTTCAGGTTAATCAGCATATTTGGAAAGCTCTAAAGCATGCAGCACGACAGGATATATGCGCGTGGGGCCACACCGTTCCTTGATGGAGAACCCACCCGGCGCGGCGCGGCGGCCAACATGACATATAACTGGAAACAGCGGCCAGAAAAACGCCAGTGCCACATCCTGCAGCTGTGGCGTGCGTGTCTCTCTTTAATTCAGCTCTGCTGTCAGTCCAGCGGCCTATAAATGAGGTGGATCCAGGGCCGGCGTGGGTGTCCGCTGTACCCCGACATAATGACACCCCGATTACGCGCGGTAATAAAACAACGACTGCAATTTAAAACACAGGAAGAGGGTAAATGCGCGGGCATTCAGCGCGGTTTGGCCACATCCCAGCCTGGGGCAGTACACGGCACGGCGTCTCGCTCTGCACCTCTGCAGATCTCTGACGTCACACGCTCAGTTCGGCCGATGCAGAATGATTGAACGGAATGGCGTTCGCCTCCCTGCACAGCGCGTGCGTTTATTGCCAGACGTCAAACCAGCGCGGTCCGTTACGGATGGCCACGTGGTGTTGGAACGGTGAGCCGGCACGCTCGGGCGCCGGCTGATGACCTTCCGTGACCTGACCTGACCTGACGTGACCCGGTGAGACGCAGGGTGACCTGTAGTAACTCGTGGTGACCTGTTGCTTCATCTGACCAGCAGACGGCGCACCAAGCAGTCGTAAGCGAGCAGAGGAGAGCAGAGGGCATCGATTGCTCACTCGAGTCCCAAGGATGCCGTCAAACTACAGAGGCACCGGGCAGTGGCGTGCGAACAAATTATCGGCAACATTCTAATGGCCGTGATGGCCTTCAGCGTAAGTAAGAGACTTGTGATGACCTCACGTGCCCAGCTGTTGACCAATGGCCTGCTAAATGCTGCAGGTGATAAAACTGTCATCAATCACCATCATCAACAACACTTGGAAAGTTGGAAGACCACATCATCGGAAACTTTCACTTTCAATGGTAGTGGATAAGGCGCGTTCCGTAATCAAAAGCACGATAATGCTGAATCTGAACTTCTTAAATGACCCAGTTCACAAAGGCGGCGCCAAAGGGGGACCCGTTCCCCAAACATTTTCGGATTGTAAAATTACGCTTATGGACGTTGCATGGAAATAATCGAATTAAAAATGCCTCCCTCCTCCCTACTTTCGGAAGGTGGCGCCGCTCTTGCCTGTTCATCATGCCAAAGAACATATCTAATAGTAATGCAGCATTGTATCCCACACAAATACACTTATTATTTTATTATCAGCATTTTGATAGTAGGTATATAGTAACTTCAACGCATGCGTGTTTTCCAGTTGACGAATAATTATCAAAAGGTTTAAAGAGACTTAGCAACAGCATGCCAGTATCAAGGTGCGCCGCCGCCGGTGTGTGTTTGTGTGTGGGGAGGCTGGGACCCCCAAGATCGCTCCGGTCAGAATTTGCCCCCAGATTCACAGGATTTTAACATAAGCTCTATATGGGGCTGCCCCCCACCCCAAGCTGTCCCCAAACCCCCTGCCTGCCCCCCCCCCCCACACACACACTCAAAATTATGTGGCAGCGCTACTGTCTGTATCACTTCCTCCGTTCACCTCAATGATTCGCCAAGCCCTGCTCTGCGTTGCGGCGAGCTCGTATAGAGCGCCTGTTGCTCAGTCCCAGCGCCCCCGGCTCCGGTGCCCCTCCTAGCTGTCCGACCCGGGTGCTACGCCCAGCGCCCCGGTCCAGCGACCTTCCAGAGACGCTGGCACTCATTAAAACGAGCGCCCTGAGATGTCAGATGTGGGCAGAGAGGAGTGTGATATGCCGAGGACACGTCGCTGATGAGGGCGGGGCAGCACGGAGAGAGGGGAGGATCGGCTGGACAAGGCAGCAGCTAGGCCCTGCTCTGGGCCTTCAGGCCGAGAAAAGGACGGACGGATGTCGCACTTATAAGGCGCGACGCAATACGCAAAAATATATACTGAACTTCACTGACGTCAGATTCAGGACAAAGTCTTTTTAAAACTATTTCGACCAAACCCACAAAAGAAAGCCAGTCTGATGTGTCCGCTTTCGGTGCACCATTATATTAGTATACTTCTGAGAACACAAAATAAAAATAGAATGATGCATGTAGATGCTACATCATCATCCCTGTGTCTCTACAGTGAGGGTCTACTTACAACACTCTACAATAAGTCCACTCACACTGCGACATTAGTACATCGTATTTCCATCGTAAATTCAAATAACTCGTCGGCAATCTCTGCCTGTCTGCATACTGATAACGCCGTGCATGACATAACATCAGCGGCCCGGAAAAATAGCTGTGCAGTGTGCAGCGGGAAAACAGCTGTGCACCGGGCCGCGGCGCCTCGGACACTGCACTGTTTCGCAGGCCGTCCAAAGGCCAGACGCTGTTCCGCGTGCATCGGTGACGGCCGGCTGGTCACTGCGCTCAGACGGTCAGACGGTCAGACGGTCAGACGTCAGTCGTCAGTCGTCAGTCGTCAGTCGTCAGTCGTCAGTCGTCAGTCGTCAGTCGTCAGTCGTCAGTCGTCGTCAGTCGTCAGTCGTCAGTCGTCAGTCGGTCAGTCGGTCAGTCGTCAGTCGTCAGTCATCAGTCGTCAGTCGTCAGTCGTCAGTCGTCAGTCGTCAGTCGTCAGTCGTCAGACGGTCAGTCGTCAGTCGTCAGTCGTCAGTCGTCAGTCGTCAATCGTCAGTCGTCAATCGTCAGTCATCAGTCGTCAGTCGTCAGTCGTCAGTCGTCAGACGGTCAGTCGTCAGTCGTCAGTCGTCAGTCGTCAGTCGTCAGTCGTCAGTCGTCAGTCGTCAGTCGTCAGTCGTCAGTCGTCAGTCGTCAGTCGTCACATGGCCAGCACAGCGTGACGGGTGGCCTCAGTGCGGCACACCTGCAGATCTGCTCTGCTGCAGCGTCAGAGTCCCGAGCTGGATCGGTCCGGGTCAGTAGCGGTCTGTGCCAGGTCAGGGTTTCCCGCCATGCTGACTGAGCACGATGACACGGTGCGGGCCGTGCGGGTGTGACGCGTGAATCCATGGACATCGTGCTGTGTCACACAGCTCTCATGTGTACCCTGGACAGCAGACGTGTGACTGGATCCCGAAGTTGGATCTGGGATCCCAGTGGATCCCTCGGCATAAAATGCATGAAGATCTGGTATCTCAGTGGATCTCTCGGCGTAAAATGCGTGCAGATCTGGGATCCATGGATCCTTCGGTGTGAAATGCTTCAGGATCTGGGATCTCAGTGGATCTATAATTTAAACGAGCCGCAGATCTTGAAACACATGATGCAGGGACTGACATCACAATTTGTGGTTTCTATTTTGCGTATCTAGTATAATATGTAGATAATTAGCACCTGCAAAATATCGTGCACCTATTAGCAAAGATACAAACTGTAAATTGTAATTAATTCCCACATATGATAAAATTAACAGGAAGTTTAAAATATATCATAAAAGCTAGTATAAAATATAACAGCATCTGGGATCTTTGTTAATCCCTCAACTTATTGTGTACATATACCTAGATCTCGTGTCCCATGCGGATCCCGGGACACAGGACACAGATGTCCGGATCTCAGCTGGGTCCGTGGATCCAGGCACATGTCTGCTGGACAGGGTGCTGCTATGTACTATTGGTTCCAAAATAATAAATAAATAAATCATATTACCTTTGTTTCGCGTCCCACTGGGTTTTGCCGGCACAGCAGTTAAAGGGAATATACCGCCTTGGAAAAAGTATGTGGAATGATGGAGATGAGTGTCACTCATTTGGGCACTCATCTCCATCATTCCGCATACTTTTCCCAAGGCGGTAAATCCCCTTTATTTGCTGTGCCAGCCAACCAAGCGGGACGCTTATTTTGGAACCAATAGTACTACACGTGGCCTCTCCAGCCGAGTTCTGATTGAACCGGGCACCAGGCGGAAAGCGGGAGGCAAACGGGAGATTTGAGATAACGTCAATAGGAACTGTCGTCTTAGGTTGGCCGACTTGATTGGATAAGACTGCTAATTTAGATGAATGCCGATAGCTTGGGAGGTCTGATGTCATTTGATACCTTTGTTTCGCGTCTACGGTAATGCATGTGTATCAACGACATATACAAATCCGTAGGTACGTCTTAAATATGTTCTACCCCATTGTTGAGTGAAAAGGTAATAGCAAATAAATGAAAAAATAATATGTAATCAATACAATAATAGTACATAATGGTAATAGTCTCCTGATTTTTGGAAGACTACAGTCATACAAAGGAAGAGTTGTATACAGTTCAGAACAAAAAACAAACAGCATGCCATGCAATATCATACTCAGGGGCGTAGGAACGTCACGAAAAGTGTGTGTGTGTGTGGGGGGGGGGGGGCAGTGAAACTTTGATCTCGTCTTAAAGAAACCCAATACCATATGGAATATTTTTTGCAGATTTGGTCTCATCTCGTTTTGGCGAAACCTTTGCCATCAAAAACTTGTCTCACCAAGCACAAGAACATATAGTAACTAAAAATGACCGAAAAGTGAGGGGACCATGCCCTTCCCCCGGTCCCCTGTTCATACGCCTATGCTCATACTTGGGGATATCAATATTATTTTGTAATGTTACAATCATTATCAAATATTTAACATTTTAGTTGAGACTTCACCGCGTATGACAATGGCATAGCTATCAGGCGTGGATCTAGGGGAGGCGCTAGGGCACGCCACCCCCTCTGAGTTTTGTATGTGGCGACTCCCCCCCTAACCGAAATCCTGGATCCACGCCTGGCTATGCATAAGTAATGTGCATGCACCCGCGATTGGCGTACACTCTCAAACTCACCTCATTTTGAAGAGTTGCAAATCCTATCCGTCAAAAAACACCAACATCATACGTATCACCTTCACTACTCCTCCATCTACCGTCTCCGGACACGCCACTTCACGCTGCAGTGCACTGGTCAGTCTGCGCACCGGGTCCACCACGGGCTTCACTTCCACACACGCTGTTCCACCTCACATGGTGGCCGGGTCGACGCTCCACCTCGCGTACCTCCACCCCACGTGACAGCCAGCGCTCTACTGCCGCCCGCCCGGCCGACCTGCTGCCGCCCGCTGCCGCTGCCGCCGCTGCTGCTGGCGGCGGTGGCGGAGGTGGTGGTGGTGGCGGCGGCGGCGGCCCGGGGCGGCGGGTCACGTTGGGGAGAGAGACGAGATCGAGCGGGCGGAGACGGCCCTGGACTGGGCGCCTCAGGCTGTGTTTCTGACGCGAGGGAGGGGCTCTCGGAGAGGGACGGTTCGCACGGGTCCCGGTGGTTACCTGGTGCCGGATTGGCCGGTCGCCGGGATCCGGTTGTGTCGCTGTGAAGGGTGAGGTGCAGCCACTTGGCCCAGTCAGGGACAGGGGTGTAGGGTCCCAGTGATACGTCAAAACGCTCCCAGGACTAATGAGGATGTGGGTGCTCATGTCGGGGTCGTGGCTCTTGCTTCCTGTCGCGTTACATTTGTACGAGTGCGGGCGGCTTCCTGTTCAATGTTTGTAGTGGCTATTACTGTAGCGGCCTTTTCCATTTGTGGTCCGTGGACCACGTTACATTGATCGAGGCTGACATTCAGGATGCTATGGCTCTTATTCCCACGAACCTGACTCGTGTAAAACATACTACTATTTTGTCCATGCATGTCAACCTCGTGTTTAAATGTAACCTTTGCATGTTTTGCCGATTTTTTCCCCTATAACGGACCGTTTGAGGAAATTACCCGAGGAACGTGTGGGAAGGAAACAACACTTAGGAATTGGTTGACCAAGCAGATACAATATGTTACTTTCCCATGCCCGTGAAGGATAGCTTCCTATATGTGTGATATTTATCCTGGCGTCATGGACGATGCCTTTATATCGATAGCTACCTCTGCCAGACAGCAGAATCTGGCAGGGAGTGCAGGGAAGAATGTCGGAGCAGCAATAGTTTGTCACCAGGAAAATCACCAACATTTCAAAGGTAACTGTAACGATTTTTTTTAGGAATCCCTTTTACCCGAAGAACACGAAACTGTTACACATATTAGGGAGAAGAAGGCTGCGTTCATATTATAATTGCGTTTTATGAAATGCTGCACCCAGATATCAGTCCCCGGAGTTGGTGCTGGCCCTTCTGCTGGTGTGCCACGGGTGAGCATTAACTGCGAGATCGGGTTGTTAGGGTTAAATCAAGGTTTACTCGAGTCGAAGACCCACCCGACCAATAAAACTAGCTTGTCGCATAGTGAGTTGCGCCCTCATTCAATTATCGTATTTAATAGTATTCCAATTCAATCCATCCCATATATTATATTTTCATATTCCATTCTTGAACCGGGATTAAATGGGCAGACTTACAAATGTAATCAAAGATGATTATTTGACTCGACTTTGTGTCGTGGACTGAGCCCCATTGGCTGTTGGTGTCGCCTCCAATATGCTTCCCCATGCAGCCTTTGCGGATGTGCTACCGACAACATGGAGGCGGTGCTCTGTGGGAGACGCCGGATCGGGCCGATCAGTGGCGATGGGGGCCGAACCTGAGCGGTTTTTGGTAATAGCGCTGGCCTGGATGACGCACATGGGCTTCACCCAGTCGCCAAAAATAGTGCACACAAGGTAGGCTTAGGCGGAGCAGACTGCAGATGAACTGCGAGGCCACGTGTTCGGTTATTCTGCAGCATAGTCTGCCCGTAGGTACTCTGTACAATGTGGATACGGACAGACCGTGCAGTGCAGATTTAAAGATAATGATAATTAGTTCGTTATCAAATGGTGGTAATAACTTACGTCTTCGATGCTTCAGCCCGGCCTTGTTATTATGTAACCCCCACACTTCATCAATGGTGCAATTGATTGCTACGATTATAAGGGTGGGGTGCTGCGCTGGTTCAGGATGTTGTTTAAAGTGTCGATGTTGTTACTGCTAAAGAGCTGACACACATGTTTTTGCTCGGTGTATGAGTGCCAAATCGTTGGCACCTACTCGGGCGAGTCACGTTCGCGTGATAACCCCGGCACTAGACGTCAATCCAATCCACTCGTGCAAAGTTAACCCACGACACGCCAGGTTCCGATCTGTTGATTGAGATCGCTCATGGCGGCCTGGTTCCGGCCGGACAGAACTGGCGGACATCAGTCTGACCTGGGCTGCCAGCCGTCAGTGTACCGCTCTCCTCCCCTCCCTCTGCGTGTGGTGTGTGATCCTGGCCGCTCTGAGCTGGGGTGGACATCAGTCTGACCTGGGCTGCCAGCCGTCAGTGTACCGCTCTCCTCCCCTCCCTCTGAGTGTGGTGTGTGATCCCGGCCGCTCTGAGCTGGGGTGGACATCAGTCTGACCTGGGCTGCCAGCCGTCAGTGTACCGCTCTCCTCCCCTCTCTCTGCGTGTGGTGTGCGATCTCCGACCGGACTGAGCTGGGGTGGACATCAGTCTGACCTGGGCTGCCAGCCGTCAGTGTACCACTCTCCTCCCCTCCCTCTGCGTGTGGTGTGCGATCCCCGGCGGTCGGCCGTTCTGAGGCGCCCCAGCTCTCAGCTGGAGTCTGACCTGGGCTTGCTAAGCCGTCAGTGTTACCGCTGATCTCCCCCTCCCTCTGCGTGTGGTGTGTGATTCCCCAGCGCTCTGGAGCTGGGGTGGAATCAGTCTGACCTGGGCTGTGCGAGTCGTCAGTGGTACCGCCTGATATCCTCTCCCATCTGCGGTGTGGTGTGCGATCCCCGGCGGTCGGCCGTTCTGAGGCGCCCCAGCTCTCAGCTGGAGTCTGATTGAGGCATTGTGGCCGACCAGCGCCGCTCGTCCTCACCACTATACAGGAGTGCCGCCAGCGTGGACCCCACGGACGCAGATCAATCCGACACGGCAGGGTAGAGACGTCCGTGATCGGCGCGTTATCATGACAATGCGGCACGTGGCGGCTGTCCTGGCTGACCCGCTTCTGACCAGGTGACACCCGGTGGTCCACTGAGGTGACACCCGGTGGTCCGCTGAGATGACACCCGGTGGTCCGCTGAGNATGCATTTTAAGGCAACCTGAACACGAAGCTTACAATCCAACTTCTCTCCCAGACGTGAGGACAACTATGGACAAAGGCTGTTAGTTATTCGCTGGCTTTTGCGTGCGTCAGCTGTCACGAACTTGCACGTTAACAATTGCAGCTGGCGTCTTCTGTAAACGAAGTGACGGGTTTTTGCTCAGATGACGCATGAAATGCCTGTTTGCGTCTCTGCTGAATGGACGGCGTTCCGCAGACATTCACTTCATCACAACGTGACGGACACACATAAGTGCACACGCAGCAGCAGTGGTTAACATGCCATTAATGGCCGACTAAATGAGTCGAGATTCCATTCCGTTTCCGACGGTGCACAAAACAGCGAGTGGAAGGCATAATGACGGATATATAATTGGTCGATGAAAATAAATGTATGTATTATTAACTACATAACGGTGTATATAGATAATATTTGTAAACTGAATCGAAAATTAAGTGGGATTAATGATCTTTTCAGCACTCAATTATCATAATATGTCATGCAAATGGCAGTAGAATGGTACTGAGTCTCCGTAATTAATTGTAATTTATGAAACAATGACCGCATTTATTTCATGGTAGGTAGAACTTACATCCAAATCATTTTGCGCACAATTAGTCTGCCATTGGTAGTGTCTACGCTGTCTGGAAAGCTGGATCTCACATACATTTAGTGAAAGTGAAATCTTTCACTAAATCATATATTTAGTGAAATTTACTTTGTCACGAGATGATGAAATCTCACATTTCTGTACGAGCGAGCGCGAAGCGCTCGCTCGTCCTTTTGTATATGGGAAAAATCTGAGTATGAGCGGCCCGGCCCGGCCCCACCCGTGGCGACGCTTTTAAAGGGACACTGCCACCTTCCCAAAAGTTATCAAATGTACACGACCTATGGCGCTAAATATGAAGTAATTGCTGCCGAACACGATTATGACATTTGTTTCTCACAAACAGTGCTCAATTAAATAAAAAGTTAAGTTTTAATATTTTGTCTGATGACGTCATTTTAAGGAATTTCGGGAAATAGAGAAAACATTCACGCTGCCAAATGTATGACTAATGTACGGCCAAATGTAAAACAAATCGACTATCATCAACATTTAGTGAAGAGAGATGACGACATCGGCTCCGGGTCTATGTACCAATACACATTGGATTTTTTTTTTTACAGATTTCAAGATCAAGCTCAAATTTATTTGTGATTCCACCTCGGCGGTTGTTTTAACTCATACCATACATAATTGCAATGTCAATCACTCAAAATGGCTATCTCAACTCAAATATAATGTTAAGGTGGCAGTCTCATGAGAGTCGGCACATGTGAGTCGGCACTACCACTGCGCGTGGCGCGTGCCGCGTGAGGGGTGTTGAAATGCGTTTTCTCACAAAAAGTCCGCAACGGCTGGGCAGATTGTGCACAAATTTTGGAAATGGTTAAGGACCCCTCAGTCACCACTTTCCACAACTCAGGGGTGCGGTGACTCTGCACGTGCGCACGTGCGCACGATTTTTGTATCTCAAAAGCTACTTGCCCGATCAAGTTACAATTCGCCATATGTTTCATTTGCGCTCGCTCGTTCATCGCCAACTACGGCGCCTTACTGGTTTACTATGAAGCAATACCGGAATACAGTTGTACTGCAACAGGAAAAACGTTCAGAAGAATAACTAAAAGTATTTCAGAGCAATAGCTAACTGCAGAGCAGAGATGCTTAACTGTGGTTAACAGGCCTTATCTATTATTGTTTATGCTTCTGCAATAGCATGTCTACCACAGTGACCTTGTATTATATTCAGTTTATAAACTTTATAAGACTTCATCTTGCAAATTGAGAAAAGTGATGCCCTAGTTCCCTGGTTAAACTGATGAAAACCACGTTTTGAAGTTGACCATCAAGAGCATACAATAGTCATTAGTTAATTCAAACAAACATGTTACGCTTTCTCATTGCTACTGATAGCCTACAACGCCATTTATCAGATCGCTAGCAATCTCAATCACCTTTTTAACAGATCGAATTGTTTTAACAAGTCGGTCTTCCTTCGATATTTATAACGCGCACAGCTACTGTGACAAGATTGCAATGTTTTATTGTGCAACCTGTCCCGGATGAAAATCATTAATGATATCTCACATCGCAGCTGTTTTGGCAGTTGCGAACCTTTTCTCTTTGCTCTCAATACCTTAGTTTCTTGCACTTATACGCCTGGTAAGAGAGCACGAGATCGCCTTTTTCAGGTGGCCACACATAGCTTAAGCGCCGGCGTTCTAGAACCATTCACCTTTGTCGAAGGATTCTTCTGTAATTGATTATATCTTACATCGCAACTGCTTTGACATTTGCGAATCTTTTCTCTTTGTTTTCAGTACCTAGTTATTGCACACATACGCCTGGCAAGAAATCATAAACACGCCTTATTTCTGGTGGCCCGCATAGCTTAAGCGTCGGCGTTCTAGAACCGTTCACCCTTTGTCGAAGGATTCGTCTGTAAGCTGCCATGGCCTGTGAGAGATCAAGGCCGGGCTTGAGATGGGCCGAGAACGGTTTCACACTAATCAAAAATGGAGCGTGCTTGAGTCTCACGCTTCCCCGTGTGAGTTTCCGTGTTCTCAGCGCGTGCAGGGCCCAGTTCATCCCGAGTGGTAGCCTGTTCCGCCACCGCCCCTGTGAGCCGGCTTCACCAGAAGTGGTGATTGTCAGGTCACAGGTGACGAAGTGGTGATTATCAGGTGACGACCGCCACTCGGTGACGGCCGAGAGAACGACCGGCCTTCAGATGGAGACACACAGGACAGTCATGATCAGATCTGACACCAGCCCGGTATGGTCTAATAATGTCCAAGCTGCACTCGGAGAGGTTGGCAGTTTGACATTTTGACAGTTGATCGTCAGGCCGCCTATTGGCGGATCCAGAACGGTGGTTCGGGTTGGGTGAAGGGGGATCCCCAAAAGTATCACACAGTTCTGAAAACACATCGGATTTCACTTACTGATGTATTGACTATTAATAGCTGATGTTAAACAAACCTTCCTTTGTAAAAGCTGCTTATATTTTCTTCTATATCAGTAAATGTGTCAATTTTGCACCGATTGTTTTGCATTATGGGGAAAGGCATGGCTCTTAACCCCTCCCCCTCCCTGGATCCGCCAGTAAGGCCACCTGACCTTGTCCTGATGCGACCCCGTAGTTTGCGCCGTCGGGCTGCCTGGTCTGAACGACCCTGCTCTGCACATGGTTCTCGGAAGCAGTAAAGCAGCCACCTCTTGCAAGCTCCATCATGTCCAACATGACTACAGTGCAGCATGTTTCTCACAGTGCAGTGACGCTGGATCAAGGTGAAGGCATGACTTACATCAAGCTCTCGCGTTAATCGACATCGGAGATGCCGACCCGTTTCGTGGAGTCTGTTGGCCCAGGTATTTAGTCCGATAAGTTGAGGGGCGCCAACCAACCAGGAACGACATGCGTAAAACGCAGTAATCAGAAGTATAAACTACATCTTCACACAAAATTCCATAGCGTGTATCTGCCGACCCACATTCTCAGCATATCTCTATCACTACCCACGTTACCCTAAATATATCTGTGATTCCTTATTCCACGTTCCTTTACTCGATAACTCTATGTTATTCCATATCTCTGCGTTCCTCTCGCCAGACGGTTACCCGGGGACTCGGGGGGTCGTAATGTTAAAATCCGACGCGTCTTCCTGGCGTCACAGCAGCGTCTCTCAGCGTCTCTCAGCGACACAGGAGCGACAAAGGAGCGTCTCTCAGCGTCTCAGCAGCGTCTCAGCAGCGTCTCTCAGCGTCACAGCAGCGACAAAGGAGCGTCTCTCAGCGTTCAGCAGCGTTTCTCAAAGCAGCGTCTCTCAGCGTCACAGCAGCGTCTTCAGCAGCGTCTCAGCAGCGTTTCAGCGCGTCTCAGCAGCGTCTCTCAGCGTCTCTCAAGCGTCTCAGCAGCGTCTCTCAGCGTCTCTTAGCGTCCTCAGCAGCGTCTCAGCATCGTCTCTCAGCGTTCTCTCAGCGTCACAGCAGCGTCTCTTAGCGTCTCAGCTCGTCTCTCAGCGTCACAGCAGCGTCTCTCAGCGTCTTCAGCAGCGGTCTCTCAGCGTCTCAGCAGCGTCTCTCAGCGTCTAGCAGCGTCTCTCAGGCGTCTCTTAGCGTCTTCACAGCGTCTCTGCGTCACAGCAGCGTCTTCTCAGCGTACTCTTAGGCGTCTCAGCAGCGTCTCTCAGCGTCACAGCAGCGTCTTCTTAGCGTCACATTCAGGTCTCCCAGCGTCTCTTAGCGTCTTCAAGCAGCGTCTCTCAGGCGTCTCTCAGCGTCACAGCAGCGTCACAGCAGCGTCACAGCAGCGTCTCTCAGCGTCTCTCAACGTTTCAGCAGCGTCTCTCAGCGTCTCTCAGCGTCTCTCAGCCTCTCAGCAGCGTCTCTCAAGCGTTCTCAGCAGGTCTTCAGCGTTCTCAGCAGCGTCTTCTCAGCGTACTCAGCAGCGTTCTCTCAGCTGTCTCTTAGCGTCTCAGCAGCGTTCTCTCAGCGTCACAGCAGGCGTCTCTTAAAGCGTCACACAGCGTCTCTCAGCGTCTCTCAGCGTCTCAGCAGCGTCTCTCAGCATCTCCAGCCAACCTCCAGCCGGTGGAGGAGACACAGTGGTGAGCGTTATCTCCATTCACGGTATCCCGGGTACCGAGTAGCGCTGCTCAGAGTCGGGTCCGGTCATCACCGTGACCGGCCGGTGACCTCTGCTGACCTCACGCGCACCGCCACCGCCGCCGCTGCCGCCGCAGGTGAAATGGAAAAGGACCGTGTCGGTGCGCACTAGCACGCATGCCGGCCTCACCCCCAGGAATGGGGAGGAATCAAAATGAGAAATGACCAAGTGTCACTGTCCCGCTTGCGATCCAGGTCGACTTTGATTGTAATGCTGGGTGGTTCCTACTTCCATGTTCATAGCGCTCGGGCGTAGCGTCAGTATGATTCGGTAAATATGCATAGCAGGCAAATTCAAATCTGTCTTTGTGAGTTCTCCATGGCGAAAAGGTATAACTTGATTATAGCAAGTCTGCGCTATAAACGGTCATATGCATACACGTCCAGTCCAGGCATTGTCCGTGCTCTTTGCGCCATGAAGATTGGGAGGACGGCCCGTTGACCAATCAGCGACAGGGGATGGAAAGCTTTAGAGGAAGGCGTGACGTTATGCTCCAGGGCGTGGAACTATACCGCGTCACAAGACGCACGGTACATAACATGTAACACAACAACATAACACAACAACACAACATAACACAACACGGCGACATGCAGACGTCATTGTGACGTCAGCAGCAGCTCATAACCGGAGGCTTCATACGCAGTTTTCGAAGATCCTAACGCAAAAGAACACGTGGCCAATGCCAGCAAGCTCGCTAAAAAGGCGACAAGCAACTTCGACATAGCCCGCAGTCGTGAGTATCAGTAGGTAGACCAACGAAGTGGACTGTCTCTGTCTCAACTCAATGATGCTGATGGGCTGCCCCGTGTTCCGACACTTTCCCATACGGCACCATTACGAAAACACACAAATCACAGCGGCGCATTAACCCGCGCCGGGGCGCCCGGATCAGACTACTTTTCGTCGGCGCGCGTCGGCTCCGGCGGGGCGGCGTGGCGGCCGCAGAGCCTTTGATTACATCTGGGGACCGCCCGCGGACCAGCCGCCAGCCTCGGCGCTTCATAACGCGCCCGTCCTCCCATCAGACGGTCATCAGAGACTGTTCTGAGCCGAGCTGCACCGGCCGCCGGCCTCGGCGCTTCATAAGGTGCCCGATTTTCCGTCAGACGGTCATCAGGCACCTGTTCTACCATCAGGAGGTCATCAGGCACCCGTTCCATCATCAGGGTGTCATCAGGTGTACCGCCGTCGGACGGAGGGTGGAGGGCGGTGGCGGAGGTGGACGGAGGTCGGTAGGAGGTGGACGGAGGGCGGCAGGAGGTGGACGGAGGACGGTATGAGGTGGACGGAGGGCGGTATGAGGTGGACGGAGGACGGTCAGAGATGAACTGAAGTGCGGTCTGAACCAGGCGGGAGGAGGGCGATGCAGGTAGTCGTGACCCGACCTGTGGGCCGTGCAGGGAGAATTCCTCGGGGCTGTGTAGGGAAGGTTTCTTGGGACCGTGTAGGGAGGGTTTCTCGGGAACGTGTAGGGAGGGTTTCTCGGGAACGTGTAGGGAGGGTTCCTCGGGCCGCCCGTGTTGGGCGTCTGAGGGAGTTTGACACGCCTAATAGAAAGTGGTAAGACGTTGGATTGTTGGAAATGGTTCATGGGTGATAGAGCTGAATCCTTGTACAAGCAAGAATTAGACGCCACTTCACACAGGGGCGGATCCAGGGGGAGAGGGAGCAACGGTGCAACGGGCGCCCCAAACCCATGGAGGGTGCCCCCCAAATCATAGCACTGTCAAAATGGTTTGGATTCATGCTTACAATAACGTGTTCTTTTGGCGCGATACTGCAATTTTTACACGTCAATCCTTGCGGCCCCTCATGACCATGGTGCCGAAAAATGCGCCCCTCGGGCCTGCTGTTCCCTAGTGAAAATTATGGATACGCCCCTGACTTAATGCTGGCAACCAAACACCAGGCTTGCGGTTTTAGAAGTTTCAGAAAGGTGAAGTCCAATAGGAATATACATACAATATGTCATGTATACAATTAACATCTTTCCGAAGATAAATGTATTTTAGCAGCTAGTGAATGGAAAAAGTTTGAATACCCTTTGTTCTGCGTACTTAGGGACAGACCGAGCAAGGATGTCGCCACCTTCCGAAAGTTGGGGGACGGAGGCATTTTTAGGTAAATTCTTTCCATGCAACGCCCCTAGGCGTAATGTTATAATCCGAAAATGTTTGGTGAGACGCCTCCCGCTTAGGGAGACGTGTCCCCTCCGTCCCCACGCTTCTGACGCCCATGAGTCCGAGGGTAGGGGTTTTGTCGGAGGAATTTAAAGAGACGGAAGACCGACTAATATGTGTATGTATCGACAGACGAGGAACACGTGGGAGGAGGGAGATCCGGCTAGGCGCACTTTGAAGCCACCAAATGATCGATCCCATGTTTGGCGCTGTTCTCCATTTCCTAATGAATGTTTCATGGCGAGCCGCGTTTAGAAAGGACTCCGCGGAAACTGGGTTCAAACCTGAAAAGGTCGCGGAGTGCTAACAGCTATGTGGAGAAAAAATAAATACATGGATGAATGCCAACGAACCGGTGACTTGTCCTGACGGCTAATTTTGATTCATTAACCGATCACTAATGATCTTTCAGCTGTTGGCGGCAGGACAAAGGATTGGCGGAGCAGACATCTCCCGGAGGTGGTCTGCGTCAGTGGGTCAAGCTCACAGCCGCCGGCGCCGGTCAGTCAGAGACAGGGCGAAAGGCTGGGTGGCGCGTCCCTGCCGCCCTGCATCCCACTCAGAGCCATGAGCGGCGGGTGGAGTCAGCAGTCCGCGGCCCCGCACAGCGGCCCTGCACAGTGCACACCAGTGACCCTGACGCCTAAATGTCCGTCTGTGTGTCAGTGGTGAACTCCTGCCCACGCCAGCCCCTGACCCCCGGCCCCCTCACGTGCCTACCACCGGACAAACGGCCATGCTCGGACGAGAGATGGCCAACACGAGCCACCTGTCTCGTAAACCCCCAGTGGGCCGGCCCGGCTGACCTCCGGGTCACAGTCGCAGGTCACAGGCGCTCACCGGGCTCACGGCAGCTCCTGAATCATCCGACTTTCGCAGCCGTGCTCGTCACGGTTAGCCCACGCGTGCCCCTGACCCGCTGTCCAGCAGTGTTGCAGACAGTCTGCACATGACTGGCACTCAGGGCGACCAGCTCCAGTTCCTGGTAAGACCACCTCCTTCGGGAAGAATTCACGGCGTCTGAGGTTCAGCAGCGTATTTACAACCCAAGGTACATTTTGCTTTGTTTTGGTTAGAACCACCACTGTTATTAACTGGTATTAAATGCGATTCTGTAAAATCAATAAAAACACAAACGTGGATGATCTTTAAAACTATGACCTCGAATTAATATGACGGTAAAGAAGACAGTCGGCTTCAATTTCAACCGGTGCTAGTCGCAGTGGATTGGTAGGCGTTTCTGAAGACCACCTATATCGACCAGTGCCGTTTTCTCATCTCAGGACCAGCGTGTTTACAGTGAACTGGGAGAGACAGGGTGGGGATCCAACGCTAATAAGCAAGCTGCGCTGAGCCAGACCATCTCCTAACCATACCCTTTGTCGGCTAGTCTGACCAGGAAGTGGGTCAATGGTGGGCTGGCGTCGGGTCAGAAGGGTCAGTGGAGGGGAGGAGGGTCAGAAGGGTCAGCGGAGGGAGAGGAGGGTCAGGAAGGTCAGTGGAGGGGGGAGGAGGGTCAGTGGAGGGGGAGGAGGGTCAGAGGGCAGAAGAGTCGTCTCAGACTGTGCCGGTGTTTTGATACTAATATTTTTAGGAACGTGCAGTAAAAAGCAGGTTACACCACCGTCCACCATGCTACTCACTGTATACGAGATTCATTGGCCATCCATTTTACCTTTGGTGTGCATGGTTTTATGTTTTTCACACAGGTTCATACGACACCAGTATTTTTTCGTTTTAGCTTGGACCAGCTGATGTCCCTTGATGGCATACTGCAAAAATATTAACTGGAGAATGGAGATATTCTAACCAGTCTCATGTTAAATCACATTTAATCAATTGAAATGTGAGGAAACGAAATAAGCTCGTGGTTCAATAGAAGTAGCCAATTCAGCAAAATGTTCTTTATGCAAACGTGTTTTGATTCGGCATGTATATAACATTGACGGACTGCGCAGTGGCCGCAGCATAATGAGCCATTAATTGGAGGAACGTCTTAAAAACTTCTAAACTGACTGAAAAACCTGCATTAGATTCCAATGACGCATCCTGTGAGTGTGATTGTCCAAATTGGTCAAGTGTAAAAACCGGGTACATCTGAGCATTTAACATGTTCTCAGGTTCCTGGTATGAGCTCAACACTTAAATTCGTTCTCACATTGCTGACAGTGCTATCAGCACGATACCACGACAGTAGCCGTTTTCACGATTACTTATTTTGCGCGAAATGTTTTAAGACATTTTAATATGTTTCAACATGTTTTAGTAGTAGCCGTCTTCACGATGGACTAATTTGCCAGAAATGTTTTAACCCTCGCCCTACGGTCCCGTAGGGCGAGGGTTATTTTTTTTTTCGCAAATTAGTCCATCGTGAAAGCGGCTACTACTAAAACATTGTATTTTTTTAATGTTTTAAACATTTCGCGCAAAATATACCATCGTGAAAACGACTAGTGACCAGGGGCGGCGCCACGGATTTTATCCAGTGGAGGCAAAATTATCTTGGTTGCCAAGTATCACCAAAGTTAACCCGCGCGGTGTAGGGGTCTCCAGCAGAACGCGCGGCGTAGGGGGTAGACTTTACCCCCTCGTATCTTCCGAACCAATAACCGCAGCGAGACTCACAAGGCGGTGATAGAAAGCTCTCCATGAAACGAATCGAATGCATATCCGAATGTTTTCTTCAAGTTAGGTCAAATGTCAGGTCATGGTCAGGTCATATGGAAAAATCGAGTTAATTGAGTTAATTGGTTCATACTTTTCAATTCAATCCTATCAACACATCAAGCTCTCAATCATGTATACATCTCCTGCATTTAAGTAAAAGTGAATTTGTCGCAAGGTTCAAGGTCAAGATCAGGTCACAAGGTCATTGTCACAAGAGGTCAATGAAAGTCTTGTGGCACATGTTTTAAGGGATTATTTACACGTGAAAATCGATAAGCAGGCAGCCATTTGTACAACTTGACCCCATTAAAAGGTCAGATTCAGGTCATCTAAGGTCAAACTGGAAGCTGACTAAAATTAATAAACATGCATGTTTCTAGGTCAGCTTTTGTCTCATAAAATCCACAACAATTGCATTTATATATCTGTATCAGTCAATTACCCAAAAAACATTGTTTTTAAAATGATCGTTTATTAGCTACAATTGGATCGGAGCAATCCAGTCACTGAAAAAAAAAGATAATGACTTTGAAATTTTGATTTTCGGGTATTCTGACACTTGGTTGCTCCTGATATATATTCCCGTTTTTTAATAACCTCCGTGAAAAATTACATTTTGTTGCGGAAACTTCTGAAAAATCAGTTTTTGTATTTTTAGGGGTCAAAAACCCAAAATTGTTAAAATCCAAGATTGTCATTTTGTAGACAATATTGTCTTCCTTTTTCAGCATTGTGTTTTGCAATTTGCATTTTTTAAGATATATTTTCCAACGATGCATTAAAAACATTTATCGTCTATTAACCCAAAATGGCATGACCATGTCGTTCATCAAAAACGTCATTATCTCCAAAAGTTCTGATTCACTTACGATTATTTATGTAGGAAGACGTCCATTTGATGCTGCATTAAGGTACTTTTGAAACTTTGAAGTTCGTTATCTGTTATAATTTCAAGTTGTTGAAAATCCGGTGGAGGGTAATATTTACCCCCCCCCCCCCCTACGCCGCCGGAGTTTAAGAATCAAAACTTCCAAACCCCTGAAATTCAGATCGGATTTTTGAGAGTTAAGCTGTGTGTAGATATACGAAGCTTTTTATCTCTGTGAACTTTTTGAAAAAGACAAATGCCCACCCTTGTATCAAAAGTTTTCGTTTTGCGTCCAACCTGCATCTAGAAACACATTGTAAGGACTTAACATCACAAATAGATTTGTTTTAGTAGGTGCTTCATGTAGTAATCATCGTACGGACTAACATTAATTATTGCTCCGCTTTCTAACTGGGTTTTGTAGCGTTACAATGACCAGGAGATTTTGCGCCCATAGTCGTGGTAACTTCGTATTAGTCATTTTCTCGATGGATTTTTGCGCTGTGAGGATAACAGTTCTAAGGATATCATTTTTGATGTTTTGGTAACCAAGCATCGGGATGAGCTTTTACATGCGATTTTATGGTTAAATATTCCCATGGGAAACATTTTTAGCCAAAAATGGCACATTAAAGTTCATCCTGAAGCTTGTTTACCAAAAGCTAAACAAAATATATCCTTAAAAATGTTATCCTCACAGCGCAAGAAATCCATCTTCCAAACGACTAGTGTGTATTTTTTAAAGCCTGTGTGTAAAAAACAGATTTGTGATAAAAGATGAGTCGGTTAAAAATATCGCAGTACCCTTTCAGTACCTCATTTACGAACGATAATGGACTTATAATATTCATTCCTCCGCAATAGGTACCTACCTTATGCACTTGTGTGGTGTAAACATAATAACAAATAATGCTGAAAATGACATAACAGCTTTCCATAATTTGAAGTAAAATATTATTGGGAAATGGAAAAAAGAGATGCAAAAAGTTGGTATTGTGACTATTTTCAAGGATTAACATCTTTCACCAGTAACCAAATTCCAGCGGGGGCAAAAACATAGTTTTGCCCCCGCTGCTTCTCCACAGCGGGGGCAAGCTGCCCCCGCTGCCCCCCGGTGGCGCCGCCCATGCTAGTGACAAACATAAGGAACAGCAGGCACGAGTTGTGGAGAATGTGATCGCTCTGATCGCATCTTCTCCAATCCTAAGATTATGCAAACTGCTGTCGGACAGCAACACTATAAACAGAGAAGCACCACACTCGAAGGGGCAAACTGGTAAACAGTTCATTGTCTGGCCATCTCAATCCGACAGTCTGTGATGTAACTGGCAAATAAGCCTTGATCGTTCACACATAAACCCAATGGGGAACCATATCATAATTCATCTCCGCAACAAGCTGTCTCGACCGCTGCGTGGGGGAGAACCACATCGTTGTCAGCAGTGACTGAGGCAGAGGCAGCATCATCTCAGAAGCTGGCTACATCCCTTCTCATTTCACTCGTCATTACGTAGGTTGTGACAGCTCGCCACATGCTGCTGCTGGGATGGCTGTCCCAGCACAGTAGGTAATGAGGTGTACTCAGGGAGAGGTTTGTACACAGATGATAGATCTGTGTAATTGCATGCAAGGTCCATTAATGTCTGCCCCGGACTTTCACCAGAGACGACTCTCATCCTTCATGGATACTAGATACAGACGGACTGGTATGGAGGATATAAAATAGGAGGGTGTTATTTTATATTTCATTGTTTCATACATGGAGCTAAACTTAAAGCAGTTTTATTGATTCAATTGGACAATACTTCAGTTACCACCAAATCGGTCACAAATTAGCAACAAGATTTCATAGCAATATTCGGTAAATGCAGAATCCAACTGTTTATTTTATTTTAGACACAACGACTTCATCATGGGCCAGGGCCTGCCACCGAGATAGTATATGCACGAATGTTAAAAACACACGACTTTTGAGTGGAACGAGGCTAGCAAGGGGTATGTATGTATGTATGTATTTACTTCGTAGGCTTATCCCTGAAGTATGACCGCGGTCATAGGTCTATTCTTAAGCCCGAGTCAATCGCACGAGACATACAGTGATAGGTAAAATACAGGCACACTTCATACACACGATAAAACAGCGACACTTAAAAGACTAATCGCAGGCAGTTATCCGATAATAAGGCCGTCACTCCGATCACGTCACTTCTGACAAGCGCTGTCGCAGCTAACACGGGAAGAGGGAGGCGGACATAGTTACGAACTCACGCGGCAGAGTGTTGTAATCGACAGCTGCGTGGTATACAAACTGCCTCTTCCCCGCGGCCGAGCCACGTATGCGGGGGAGACTAAGCAGGTGGTCCTGTCGGATATTACGGCTGTGGTCATCACGCTCAACATTGGAACAAAACTGCGCGGCGAGCGACTCTGGCTCCCCGGTACACCGGACTTTGTGCAGCATGCTTAGAGTGTGGACTTGGACCATAGCGGAGGGATTGAGCCAGCCAAGGCTGGCACGGACGGCAGAGATATGGTCGAATTTCTTCTTGCCAGAGATCACACGGGCTGCGAAGTTTAGAACTTTGTTGATGACTGCGAGGTTCTTGGCAGAGCCGTTTCCGTACACGGAGAGGCAGTAGCGGACGTGGGAGAGGACGAGAGCTGACAGAAGGATGGGGAGCGTTCCAGATGGGAGGTATGGAGGGGGCAGTTCCTAGCTAGTGCTAGTGTTAAAATCCTGCAAATCTGGGAGCGGTGTTCATCCGAAGCGATCCAGGAGGCCTGCCCCCCAGTCTTGGTACTTACCACTAAAGCGTATACATATGTAACTGCAACATTAAATGATATACATGCCATCTGACATCCATGATTAAAAAAGATTCAACTTAAAGAGACACAAGTTGACAGAGTTTGGGGTGTACACTTTCGTTACGAGTGGTTCTTATTGCCAAGATAGTTTAGCCCCACAATGGAACAAAATAGGCATCCTTGGACGAGGAATCGACAACAAATCCCAAAGAACAGTGTGCGCTGTGCATTCATCCATCAAGGACAGATATATTGAAATAAGGTCACCGGCTTAAATAAACAGCGCTGTGTGCTTCAAATAACTCACCAGTTCCCCATACTGGCTTTACGAGCGCCGGTAGGGCGGCATAAAACGCACAAACGCTTCAAAAATAGCCACCGGAACCCACGGCGCGCCACTCATCACGGATGCGAAGTTGTTAAGGGCGCATTTCTCTGAAGGCTTCACATCCGGCGGCGTCCGAGAGAGCGTGCGGTCAGAGCACAGGCGTGCCGGCCGGCCGACAACACTGACAACAATGGCGCGGGCGCTCCTCTCTGGTCCAATTGTCGCTCTTTCAGCCACCACAGCCCGCCCGGCCGGCCTGGCCGAGCCGGGCTCTGGTTCGAGCCGCGGTCGGCGGCGCCGGCCGTAGGTCGCGACCTCGATACACCCCCAATCGAATCGGGCATGCATTATGCGCCGATTGGTTCGTGGCGCGACGCGGCGTGGCGTGGCGTGGCGAACTCGGCGCAGATCTGCGGCGAGCCTGACATCCGATCGAACCTCGCACTCAGTCCCGCCCGGATGGAAAGCCCGCCGCAGCTATCATTTCCGCGGCGATCCGCGGGCCGAACGGGACCGCTCTTGTTTCACCAGTACGGAGTGAGCCGCCCACCAACGGCCGCCACCGCGCGCCTCGCAGCCCCGCCGTGTCGATGGCTGATTGGCTGGTTTATCGGGGCGTGCGGCGGATGGGAGCCTCGCCGCGTCACATCTCCAACCTGAAGGTCTCGCCATGATCCGGCGCGGTCCGACCCGAACGTGAAGAGCGTATTCGGTCGATGACGGCAACGTTAAGCGCGGGCTGGTGCCAGTGCCAGTGGTTCATTTCAGCGGGCTGGTGCCGGTGCCAGTGGCAGTGGCTCATTTCGGTGGTCTGACAAAGTGCTGTTAATGACGGTCTGCCACGGAGATGTCTGAGGGCCGAGTTATCACGACATAATGGCTCCAGATCAGCGTCGCTGGGAGATTGGCCGATTGACGAGTGTGACACTCCACACCTTTCGGTGAAAACAATATTTCAATGTATGAGATTCTGAGCGGTTAACAAAGACAGTACAAAATATATTTTCAGCTGAATACGATAGAAAATGTCAACTTATATCCAGTCACTA
>VOPJ01006323.1:269522-280258 GCA_014673585.1 Semibalanus balanoides
AAAACAAATTTTAATTTTAGGATACTGTCCTAGTTCCTATATGCATGCTATTATATATGTGTAGGTAATAATGGGTACCGCGCGGTGTGAGCGAACATTTGCGCCAGGCGCCGTCAACGCAGTTATTACCTATAAGTCTTTCAATCCGTGTATCATGCATGTTTTAACATTTATAAGTATAACTTTGGGATCATCTGAAAGATAATTTAACAAGCATTCATAATATGCAACGTTTGCTTGGATTCGAAACGTTTTTTTTAATGTTATATAGAGCTATAATCTTGCAAAATGTTACATCAAAATACGTTAATTGATATACAAAGGCGTATAACTCAAAAAGTGCCATTTTCCAGATTTCGAGAAGCACACCATCGGATTCCCCATGCAATTCTGATCTAGATGGTACAAAATTTGGCGGTGGGTATTTCCAAAAGTTATTTACCGTCTTTCGGGGCACCGTGAATATGGTACAATTTTCTAAATTGAGCATATTCACCATCTTACTAAGATTAAGAATCGACCACGTAAGTCACGTTAGCTATGCTTGTCAAAAGTAACGTTGTAGCAACATTGTTTCAACGTTTTGTGAGCGTTACAAGGGAACGTTGTGACAACGTTCCTGGGAGTCTACAAAATTACACTATCACAGCGTTGTGTTCTTGTGTTACAACCTTGTCACAACGTAGCGAGTAGCGACAACGTCAAATTGTTAGCTGGGCTACTGTACCTACTGACCTACTGTACCTACTGATCTACTGTACCTACTGACCTGACCATGTAGGATCTGTATTGAATATTGTATTTGTAGTGTATTTAAAAACCATAGGCATAGATAGTATCTGTTTTGTTTATTTTTCCTTGGTATTTTACCCCTGGTTACCCTCACCATGGATACCGACAAGACGACGAGAGATGATGACTCGGGTCCGCAAACACGACCCGCACATGTGATGAGGTTGACCGAGAAGGGTCATGACTATCAAAGGACCATAAAGCTCAAGATATTCAAGCAGATGCTGGGGAAGCTGGAAAAGGATGGCAAGACCCTGGTGGATGATCTCACAACACTGGATCAAGATGAACAAGCTCAACAGGCTGCAACTCAGAAGATCTCCAAGTGGAAGCACAACTACGTTGTTCTTCTTCAAACAGATGGAGATATACGCTCTCTGTTGGGAGAAGCCGGTTATGAGCTGCACAGAGCTACATACGAAGAAATCCTGATGAAACTTGAAACCATGAGGGCATCAATTGAGTCACTGATGCCAGTCCAAGGCTCTGCCTCAAGTGACCAGCAAATGAAGGTTGCAGGTGACTGCTCATCAGTGAAGAGTGGGTCATCAAGATCATCTTCTGTCAGCTCTGTGAATGCCCAGCTCTACATGATGAAGGTGAAGAAAGGTCAAAATGCAGCTGAGATGAGAGCTAGAGGCAGCAGCGCTGGAAGAGAAAACAGCAACTGGAAAGAGAGGTGAAAATGATGGAATCAAGAATGCAAGAGCTCAAGTGGAAATAAGAGCAGCACAGGCTGCCCAGGTAACAGATACCGTTGTAACAACGTTGTGAAAAATCGAGATGGAATTTTACGTTTTAACAACGTTGCGACAACGTCGTGAATGTTGTGAAGAAAAAGTTGTATAAACCGTCGCTGTAAACGTTACAGCAACGTTGTATCGTTACGATGTCACAACTTTGTTCTAGTATTTTGGGAAGAACAGCTTGCAATGTGGAACAATGATCTAAATTGAGCATATTCACCATCTTACTAAGATTAATGATCGACCACGTAAGTCATGTTAGCTATGCCTGTCAAAAGTTAACGTTTGTTAGCAACGTTGTTTCAAACTTTTGTGAGCTTGCAAGGTAACGTTGTGACAGCCGTCCTGGGAGTCTACAAAATGTACACTAATCACAACGTTGTGTAGGGTGTTCCAAACCTTGTCACAACGTAGCGACAACGTCAAATTGTTAGCTGGGTGGACACAGAGGTGAAGATTCAGCAAGCAAAGGCAGAAGTGATCGACAACATGGAGAAAGAAGTGGACTCGTACATGATGTCGCCAATGCCTGAAGACCAGAATGCACAGCCTGTCAAGGGAAAACAAGTCAGCACCGAGACTCAGCCAACTGATCGTCATGAAGTGAAGAAGGGCATGACAACACCTGTTGTGTCATCGGCTGCTGCTGTTTCTCCCTCCCACTTTCAGGTTCCTGAATCCATGCCAGTACAAGTGACTGCTTCTGCATTGGTGGATCTACTCTCTCAACAAGCTCAGAGGAGCCAGCTGCCTCCCATCGAACCAGTTGTGTTTAGAGGTGACTTCGCGACATTCCACATGTGGCTGAAAGCCTTCGAGACCTACATTGAAACCAGATGCTTATCGCTGAGTAAACGACTACACTACTTGGGACACTACACGGCTGGAGAAGCAAGGAACTCCATCATTGGCTTCCTGCAGATGAGATATAATGACAAATACGTGCAAGCCAAGAAGCGACTTACAGACAGGTATGGTAACGTGTTCATCACAGCTAACGATCTCAAGAGACGTCTACACTGGTGGCCGGAGGTGAAAGCAGGAGACAGCAAGGCCCTCACTGAACTGCATCAGACTTCCTCGAACAGTGTTTGGTGGCTTCCAACCCCATGAATGAAATGCATATGTTCGATGGTCCATCTGAAGTTGACCCCATTCTAAGGAAACTGCCAAAGTATCTGACTGACAGGTGGAGACGTATTGTCACAGATAGAATTGACCTGAAAAAAGGAATTCCCCACAATATCCACCGTTCGCACACTTTGTGAAGTCTCTCAGCAGAGAAGCCAGAGTGGCTTCGGGTCCGGTGGCAGTTTGGAACAGAAAAGATGAGAGAAGAGTGTTCCCCTAGCAGAAGGAGAGGAATGCACGTGTTCTCACTTCCACACCAGCCAACCTGAAGCCACCAGAGAGCGGCCAGCACATGCAGCAGTACCACTGTGCCGTGTGCAAGGGAGATCACCCTGCGGAGCGCTGTACAACGTTCATACATATGTCAGTGAGGGAGCGACAGGAGCTGGTCCGGCAACGAGGACTCTGTGGAGGCTGTCTGAGGCGAGGTCACAGATGGAAGGAATGTAAGAGGAAGCAACGCTGCACGAAATGTGACATACTACATCCCACCTTCTTACATGATGACAGCCTTGCTTTCAGGCTCGACAAGACTACCTCCATGGGTACTCAAACCAGTGCAACCTCCCTCCACGTGACCTCCAGCGAAGCAGCAGGTGGAAAGCCGAAGTGCACCCATTCGATGTTGGTGCCCGTCCAGCTGAAGCGCAAGGATCCTCCTGCCATTAACGAGACAGTGTACGCGCTGCTCGATCCCCAGTCTGACACGTGCTTTGTTAAGGAGTCTGTGTTGCAGAAGATGGGTCTGAACGGCGAAGAGGTGGCGCTTGAGCTGATCACAATGACTGGCAAGACCATCTCAAAGAGTCAAGTTGTCCAAGGTCTAGTAGTTGAAGATCCCACTGGAGAGCTGCCTCTGACGTACTCCAAAGAGGATATCCCCGCCGAGCGACAGCTTATCCCGCGTCGTGGACCCACAGCTGAGTGGCCTCATCTACAGACGCGCCCAACGATCTTCCAGAGTATCTCCAGACCTTGACATCGGCATCCTGATTGGATAAACTGTCTCAAAGCACTGAAGCGACTCGAAATTCGCACTGGGTGACAACGAGCCCTGGGCATGTGCGTCAAGTTAGCGTCGTATCCGTATTCTTTTTCAGCGTCGAATTCAGAATTTCCGAAAACTTAGTAAATAGGTAGATCTCAACGAGTTATGCACGAATATCCAATCAAATTTGACCTAGGAGAACTGGTTTGACCTCCAGAGGTCATTGAAATGTCACCGTACGGGGTACCCTGTAGTTTTTTTTGTTTGGCTCAAACCGTCCGATTGGCCCGCAAAATGGCTCAAACGACTCGCCAGCATCAAAGCTTGCTGCAGGAAAAATAAAAAAAATAACATACAGGTCAAAGGTCAAGGTCACAAAGCCAAATACGAGATTTTAAGCCTCCATACCAGCTCGGGTACCCTGTAGTTTTTTCGTTTACCGCCTGATTTGCTCGCAAAATGGCTCAAACGACTCGCCAGCATCAAAGCTTGCTTAAGGAAAAATAAAATAACACAAAGGTCAAATGTCAAGGTCACAGAGCCAAAAAAGAGACTTTAAGCCTCCATACCAGCTCGGGTACCCTGTAGTTTTTTCGTTTACCGTCTGATTTGCTGCAAAATGGCTCAAACGACACGCCAGCATCAAAGCTTATTGCTTCAGGAAAAAATAAAAATAACAAAAAGTTCAAAGGTCAAGGTCACTGCGAAATACGAGATTTTCTCGAAGGAACCATATGTATGTATTATGTATGTATTACTTCGTAGGCTTATCCCTGAAGTATGACCGCGGTCATAGGCTTATTTCTTAACCGAGTAATCGCCACGAGGACATACAGTGATAGTAAAATACAGGCACACTTTCATACACACGATAAAAAACAGCCGACAACTAAAAAGACTAATCACAGACAGTTATCCAGATAAATGAGGCCGTCACTCCGCTCATGGATCACTTTCTGACAAGCGCTGTCCGCACTTACACGAGAAGAGGGGAGGCGGACATAGTTACGAACTCACGCGCAAGGTGTTTGTACTCGGCAGCCGCGCGGTACACAAACTGCCTCTTCCCCGCGGCCGAGCCTCGTATGCGGGGGAGACTAAGCAAATGGTCCTGTCGGGTACTACGGCTGTGGTCATCACGCTCGACATTGGTACAAAACTGCGCGGGAGAGACTCCGGCTCCCCGTACACCGGGACTTTGTGGAGCATGCTTAGAGTGGGACTTGGACCCATTGCGGAGGGTTTGAGCCAGGCAAGTCTGCACGGACGGCAGAGATAGGTTCGAATTTCTTCTTGCAGAGATCACACGGGCTGCAAAGTTTTAGAACTTTGTTGATGACAGCGAGGTTCTTGGCAGACCCGTTTCCGTACACGGAGAGGCAGTTATGGACGTGGAGAGACGAGAGCTTGAACAAGGATGGGGGGAGCGTTCCGGATGGGAGGTAATGACGGACGTGGGAGGGGGGAGGGGGCATTGCGGTTGAGGATTCCGAAGCACTTCTGCGACATTTGACACGTGGAGTCCCACGTTAGAAAACGCGGTCAAATTGTCATGCCCAGATTTTTTACTTCTGTACAGGGTGACAAGGTGGGTTTGGCGGAAAATTTTAATGAGAAGTGGGAAGGTTACGGCAGATTTTGACGCGAGCGAGAGAGCAGTCAAATTTGGTTTCGTTGACTTTGAGACCATTCGAACGGAAGTAGTCATCTAAGAGAGAGAAGCGAGGTTCTCTAATTTTTTCGGCTTAATTCAGAAAGGGTAGACTTTTGACCCGAGACCAGATCTGGGTGTCATCAGCAATACTGGATGACGTACGCCTCAGCTGCGTGAGACTGAGGTCGTTGACGAAGATGGTGAACAATAGGGGTCCTAGAGAGGAGCCTTGGAAGACTCCCTGGTTTGATGGTCGCGCGCGAGATCTGCGAGCTAGAGATGGACACGCTTGAGTATGCCGCCGATAGGTTAGTTTTCTGAACCAAGTAGTCTTTCGATACAGTGAAGCTGCAATTTCTCGAGCAGTTTTGTGTGGGACAAATGACTCAAACGCTTTGCTTAAATCATCAAGGCAAAGAAGTGAAATATGACCTTGATCCATGCTAGAAAGTGCGCGGTCGGAGATCTGGATGAGGGCAGACTCGGTGGAATGCTTAGGAAGGAAGCCGTGTTGGGTGGGGGAAAGCAGACGGTTGTGGGTGAGGTAGTGTTGGAGCTGGCACTGGACCACCCTTTCCACTACCTTGTAATGACGGGAAGGATAGATATAGGACGCGTAGTTGGAAGGACTGTCAGGATCGCCGGACTTGAAAATGGGATGGACAATGGCATGCTTCCATGAAGCCGGGATGTCGTTCAGGACGAGACAGGTGTTTACAATATGTAACAGAACGGGTCCTATGGCGCTAAAAGACTTTTTAAAAACACGAATACACAGCCCGTCTGTGCCTACACGCAGAGGAGTTTCGCATGTTAAAAATAGTGTGGCCTAAAAACCGAGTGTGATGGGGTTGGATACAAGGCGCACGCGCCGACACGGGGCAGGCGACAGGAACACGCGGCGACATCTCCGGTAGCGGTCACTTTCAGCGGGCTTACCTAGACCGACCTGACAAAAAAGTCGTTCAGGGTATCCGGGCTGACGGGGGACACGCCGCTAGCCTTGCTGCTTTCACTCACCACATGCGTATGTTCACGCCACACTGACGCCGGACCATCCACAGCGATCCTCTCCTCTAATCGCACCTCGCATCCGCGCGGACCAGCGGCGCGCACGCTCGGTTGCGGCCCGGTACACATTCGAGCCGTGCCCGTGCGTCCCAAGCGCGGCCGGCCTTCGCTGGCCATCCAGGCCCGCGGGTAGGGGCGGATATGGGAGGTGCCGAGGGGTTGCGGATCTTAATGGACCGGTAGGGGCGTGGCGGTCAAGGACACCTCGCACGGTACAAACAAATCGGCTCCACATGTCAGCCACGGTGACGGATGAGACCACGTCATTCCAGTCACAGCACAATAGATCGCGATTATATGCAGCGAGGTCGATTCTACTCAAAATCCGAGCCTCGGTGACGATAGGCTTGCGGCGAATACGTGGAATATCACAGATCATACGGATGAATCGATGGGGGCTAAAATGACAGTATCTAGTGCCTGAGTGCTTAACAATGTCACGGTTGACAATAAAAACATCTAAAAGTGATCCGGTAGAGTACGTAGGTGACGAAATGGTTTGCGACAGTGAATGACTAGTAATAAACTCAGTGAAGCCTCCTACAGCCGGGGTGCGAGCGGGGTCCGCCCAGCATTGCAGCAGTTTGAGGTCGCCGGCCGATGATGAACCGGCTCGGCCTGGTAGTGAAGCAAGACATGTTGGTACTGGGGCGTCCAGCTCCGGTAAAGTCAGCATCTAGCAGCAGCCGCCGGGTGCTGCGAGGCCACGCGCGTAAACGCACCAACTACAACCCCCTGCCGGACCCCATCTGTTAACAGAGTGCCACAGTGTTCAAGCTTTACACTCGCGGATTAGTCGGGACCGCAGCGCATTATCTTCTCGTGGACTGAATCCCGACACGAAGCTCAGCACCGCAAAACACCACGTGTCCTCTGCGAGAAAACTGCGGTCACTGCGCATTGCAGATCGTAGCCAGGGAAGACGAGCAGACATTAGGAAACTGGGTTTAGCCACGCTTTCACTAATGGCATGATGTCATTTTGAAGAGGTTCTAGTTCGTGGGACAGCTCACAGTCTTGGGCTTGAGTGACTGGGTGTTGATGGCGCAGACTCTTGAATGGCCCGCCGGCTGGAGTCGCGGCGCCGACCTTACCGCCGGCGGGAGCCCGCTGTCGGTGCGGGCGCGCCGGCCGCAGGTGGGTAGCCCTTCGCACGGATCGGACGGGAGCCGGCAGCTACGGTGGGGGCGGCGACAGCACACCGGGGGCGCCGCGGGCGGCAGGCGTCGGCAGTCTGACGAGGTCTCGGGCAAGCCCCGGGGCATCTGTGGCGAGAGTGGTTGACCCGGTACAGGGGGCTGGGTGCACCGGGCCGCCGGGCCTGGGTCGAGCGGGGTGACGCGAGTGGACGTCACGTATGGGCGCTCGGACTCTGCACGGCTGGGACAGGCGTATGCATGTTGGTGTTGGCCTCGATGATTGGAAGCTGGCCCCTATGGCTGAGGTGTTGGAGTTTGCAGCGATGCACGAAAATGGCGGACTACGGCCAGAAGCACGAGGTGGGCGGGGCGAGGTCGCGGTGCATCCTGCAGTAGCGCACGGTATTCGAAGAGATGGTTGCGTCACCTCGGGGTAAGCCGTCACTGGTCGAATTGCAGCGGCAACTATAGGTGGAAGGCAGCAGCGTCTCCGGAACGCAGTGCAGCAGCACGACACACAGGAGAGAGGTGATGCACTTATACAAAAATCACAGCACAAATGCGCACTCCAGACAATCACGGACTGGGGGCGAGCGGGTAAACAAGGGTGAGAGCCCGCGATGGCGGCACGGTCCGCACAGGGCGACGCGCACAGCACGCCGACCATAATTGTAAGTTCTCAAAACAGGTTTAAAGTGTATGTTGTGAGTACGTACCATGGGTTCCAAATCTGTCAAACATTCCGGAATTACCTGAGGATGATTCAGAATTTTCATCAGACGACGATATACCTTTAGACCTCCATAGTCTCAGGCGATCACTTTGCGCACTTTCCGCGGTTTGGAAACCATTAAGTCTTGCGTCGAGACTAAAAAAGCATGATCTAGATGGTCTCGGAGACAATAAATGGTCTCCGAGACAGTAAATGGTCTCCGCGACTATCTAGGGAGCAGAAAAGTATGTCCTAACCCAGGATCGAACCCACGGGATATTTCTACAGTCGGGCTGTTGAGACGGTAAATGGTCTCCTGAAAACGTAAATGGTCTCCTGAAAACGTAGATGGTATCCTGAAAAAGTAAATAGTCTCCTGAAAACGTAAATGGTCTCCTGAAAACAGTAAATGGTCTCCTGGTATTGAACTTATTCCATGAAAATGGCACACCATAGCAATGGCATGTGGCGCTGTACTAATGTATTATTTATTCAAAATGATCACCAACAGACACATCCCACTAAAAGGTAAAGTCATAAGGTAAAACACTACAACTGAAAAATTATCACTGAACCACTTTAAGTCTAAACCACCCTGACCACCACAACGACACTACCACCCCATGTAATCCAGGCAGGCACTGCGGTTATTTCTGAACAAAAGCCACGTTGGGTGCGTTTAGCCCCCCCCCTTGATCTCGTGAAGCCAATTAAAACGATCGCGCTGAACCAAAACGTGTAAGGGTCACATTGTATGAGTGTATTGTAAGTGTTTTTTGGTGGGCGGCCGGAGTATTATACCTCCGGATTGAGTTTCCGATGACGTCATCGCTGACGTCACTAAACGTTAGCCAATCGGCGTGCGGGGTGTCCGCGGGCATTCCGAGCGCTCTGGCTGAGCCGGCCCAGTCTTTTATATCAGGGGGGTGTCGTCCTTGTATCGGCCAATAGGCCCGGCTCGGAGGGCGGGGCGGCCCGGCTGTGACGTCATCAGGCCACGCTGGCATTGGCTGGCGCCGCGGTGCGTGTAGGCGTGCTGAGCGAGTGACGCTACCTGTGTGGGACGTGTGTTGTGGCAGTGGCGTAGCCACGGGGCTCCTGTGGGGTCCTAGGACCCCCCCCCCGTGGCTGCTGAGGGGCCCCCCTTTTGAAGCTGGCAAAAGGCACCATAAAGGTGACTGAGAGCCCCCTCGAGCTTGGCCAGAGGGTCTCATCAAGTTGACTGAGGGCCCCCTCGAGCTAGACCAAGGGGGCGGGGCCTTCAACCGGCCGAGGCGCCCCCTCAAGGTGGCTGAGGCCCCCTGAAACTGACGCGAGGGCCCACGAAGGGCGACCTGCAGGGACCCTAGAGCTGGCAAAGGACCCCGATCTGGTTCCGTGTCCGCCGGACCCCGCTGGCTGCATTACCCGGCTGCCGGGCTTGGGGCGTGACTTGGAGGCCTTGCTCTACAGTGTACGGTGCATATTACTGGTGCAAAACAATGATCAGTATTTTTTAAAGATTCTGTCTTAATCTGTGGGTGCATTGTTCGGCGCAGGGCGTCGACACCTACAGTACTATTTCGACTCAGTCGAAGTACTTTTTTGTTTTGTCCCAATATTGCCCCGCCCCCGCCTAGGCCGCCCCCGACGAGGCGCCCGTCCCATACCCCGGTGCCGCCACTGACCAGATGTTACCCAAGTCAGGTGCCGTCTCTCAAAAGATGCCGCCCCTATAGCCAGGTGTCGCCCCTTCAGTCAGGGGTCACCCCTTCAGCCAGGTAACGCCCTTCAGCCAGGTAACGCCCTTCAGTCAGGTGCCGCCCTTCAGAAAGACTCCGCTCTTCAGCCAGGTGTTGCACCTCAAAAAGATCCTGCTCCTCAACCGGGGGCCGCTCCTTCAGACAGGTGCCGCCCCTCAGAAAATGCTTCCCCTTCAGCCGGTTGCCGCCACTTCAGCCAGGTGCCGCCCCTTCAAAAAGAGACCGACCCTTCAGATAGTTAGGTGTCGCCCCTTCAGCCAGGTGCCGCCCCTCAGCTAGGTGCCTCCCCTTCAGCAAGGTGCCGCCCTTTCAGCCGGTGCTGCCCCTATCAGCAGGTGCCGCCCCTTCAGTCAGTGGCCCGCCCCTTCAGTCAGGTGCCACCCTCAGCCAGGTGCCCGCCCTAGGGTAACAATGTTTCTGCAAAGTTTTGGAATTTTGCACTTGCGGCGCCCCGCAAAATGTGATGTTACTAACAAAATCATCAACAGTAAAATCATTTGGAAACATATTAGTGTTTAGATGTAGCGCAATGACTTTAAAGCTTACAGCCGGTCCCTCCATGAGCCCGCCATTGCCTGGGGGGAGGGGGGGGGGCGTTTAACGCCCCCTGATTATTCTCGTAATAACTCAACAAACAATAACGATATCAACGTGAAACTTCGGGTTACCTTTTTCTACATCGCAAAATAATGTGTGTAACGAGGGGCAAATATTGCCCCCTCGTTATCTCCGGAACCGTTGATCTTAGCGAGACGCACAAG